>BQNB010005451.1:7943-97913 GCA_026074375.1 Tanacetum coccineum | reverse complement strand
TGCATGTGGTGAATGACGTTTGATTGGCTTTCACATCGGTTGAACCTTTCATCCCGAGGTATAAAAATCAAGGATATATCATGCTCGTCTTGTAAAGGTAGTGTGGAGTCAAGTTAACATATATTTTCTGAGTGTGATACGACTTGGGAGTATATGGAGACTCGTTCGTGTGTGGTGAGACGCTTCCATGCCTTTGTTCGCGTTAAATCATTATTGGAGAGATCGATTGAGTTCGTGGCCCATTTACAAGAGAGAAGAAGCAACGTATGTATATCGTTATTATAACAATTCGTAATTTCCGGGTCATTATTTAACCTTGTACTCTTACTATTTTTTTTATTCAACATAAAATTTATTTTTATTTTACATAAAGTTTATTTTTACGGTTAACCGAATATGTTATCTCGCGTTCGTAGTGAAACGATATTAAGCGTGAACCCGACTCTAGACTAAATATTAGTCTACGCGCTCTACTTATTTTTTTATTTTACATACATATCCTATATGTTATAATTTTATTTTTAACGTTTACGTTTACTCTTTGTGGTTGCGTCTAAACTTTTATAATATTATACATTTTTACCCATTAGCCTAAATAATACTCACTTATTCAAAATATAACACAAAAACGCCTCAACCACATGGACGTCCATGTGGTGTTAACTAGCTTATATAATGTGTTTAGTCATCCTTATGTGTCAACTAAAGACACACACCAAGGACACATGTCTTTGGTGTTTTGCATGCTTGAACACAACAACTATGTTATCCCATTTTATTTTTTTTTAAACATCTTGTTCTCCCTTTTGAAGCCATTCTTTCCGTCCCCTACTTCACTCACCAACACAAATTCCATTTTTTTATGATTACTAGTGATAACTATCTAGAGTTAAGAATTTGGTGATTCTTGTATTCTTGAAGCATAATCTCCTTAAACAACAATCAAATCTCATGACATTCGTGGGTGTAAGATGAATTTCATAAGAAATTCTTGCAATCCATTAAGGAGTCATTGTTGTATTATCCATCATTTTCTTCCTTTGTAAGGAAATTTATTTCCATTGTATTTCTCATTTTTCTTTGTAAATTATTTATATTTTTCTTGTATTTTTCTGAGTTTGTAATGTATTTGTATACTTTATTGATTTTTTGTAAAAATATTGGCATTGTACATAATTTATTTGGGACTAAAAACTTGATATAAACATGATTGGTAACTTTGATTTTGGGTCAGATTCTGAACAGTAGGTTTAGGAGGTAATCTGGAAAAATTGGTAATCTGTGATGATTAGAAAAAAATATAGGGACCTTGGTCTATGTCTTAACTTTGTTTGGCCGGGCGGAACGAGTCGTTTCGATACCCGATGAATTTTCTAAAAAATAAACGGTGTAGGTTGTCAGAAACTGTGCACAGATTTTCATTGGACTATAACTCAATTTTTTTTATAGAAATTACTATTTTGATAAAACTAAAACTTGTAGATAACATGCTAAATTAAATTTTGGCGTTTGAATCGGCCTTAACGAATTTACGGTTTAGAACATACGTCCGTTTTTCCGAGGCGGTAAAAATCTATGAAAAACTCAGATTTGAAACTTGTTAGAAAATCGACAAAATGACCTTATTTTTACAAAACCCGAAGTGGTCGGACCCACATATCGAAAAAATAGATTCGTTTACCTTTCCTTAAGAGTAAGAACTAAACCGAGATCATTTACGGATTAGGAGTTATAAGAACGTGAAGTTGAATGAAACCAGAAAATTTGACAGCCCATGTATAGTTGGATTTATAAACACTAATTTGAATATATGTAATTGGGCTTCTAATTATTAATGTGGATACTTGTTTTTGGATTTATAAATATTAAGTTGGACATTGTATTTGGACCCAATTATTTTTATAAAAACTAAAAACTTTAAGTACAATGCTAAATATTTTATAAAAACTTTATAAAAAATTATTTATATTTGTTGTATAATATTTTTATATTCTAAGTCGCGACGTTACTTTTAGGTTGCAATTAGGATTTTCTCGACTCTCGACGTTGTTATCCGTTATCATTTATCATATCGCTAAAATGTGCGTTCATAGCCCCACTTTTAAATTATTAAAAAAAATTAAACTCCGTGGGAGAGATACATGCTATTTTTACGTTTGGACGCAAGGACTTAAACTGTATGCTATGCCTGATATATTATTTCCTAAGTACCACTACTGCTATTAAGTCCCCTTTATCATGAACCGTTAATTACTTTTTGTAAAGTAAGCGTGAATGCTGTGAATAGATCTATTAGGACTGACAATCCCCGCCCGGGTATGCAACAACTAATACCACGTCAAACGAACGCATTTAACATTTGAATTAATACTTGGGTGTTAGGTAGAACACCCTATTTCGGGGCACAAACCTGATTGGGGTTTGCATACTGTTAAGGTTCGGTGTCATGAGATTAGGGCAATAATAACTATTTTTGACTTATGAATGTGTTTCATTAGTCTACTATTACTGAAATCTTGTGGTATATTGTTTTACTTATAAAACCTATGAATTTCACTCAACATTATTGTTGACCATTTTTAGCATGTTTATCTCAGGTCCTTAAGGTGTTGTCTTGGAAGAAAGTCGCACGACATATTTTGAAGACTATGCAATTATTACCATTCGATAAAACTTTCTTCTAAAAACGTTATGAAATGTTTAAACTGTTAGGACATCTCTTTTATGAACTTTGATGTTTTTATATATATCGAATGTGTAATTTTTCAAAAGGTCTCATTTAGATGTCGTTTTCTATAACTTGTACTATGTGCTATGAAGTAGCACCCCCGGTTACCTTCCGCTGCTATCCGATTTTGGGGGTGTTACAGTTATTGTGTCATCTTTGGGGTTGATTTGGCGGTTAAATTTCACTCTCATTCTATGAGGAACTTTGATATTTTCGATAACATTCGTTTGTATTTATTTTCTTGGTTTAAGTTTAAAGGTTATAAGCTTAGTAGTTGGATTGACGGGTTAAGATCTCTTATGTATTTTTTAACTTCTTGCTAGTTATTTTTATTTTTTTATAATATATGACTGTTCAAGGAAGAAAACAGAGGTGACCGGTCGAAGACGCGATCATGGTGACGAAAGCTCGGTTAGCGATATGAGTTTTGGCATTTCTTTCTAACATATTGTAGCTTAGAATGCTTACTTTTATATCACTTGTAATTCAATATTTCAAGGTAAAAACATGTTCATTAAGAGCAAACGGTATGGTGATATACTATCCCTCGCCGTTCTGACGTGACGCTCGCACTCTTTCGCCACCACACCAAGACCACTCGCCGTTTTATTTATTTATTTTTGCCGTTTAACTGAGCCACAAGAGGACAAAACATATATACCACGTTACAAATGGGTTTGAAGGTGTGTAGTGTGTGTGTGTGTGTTTCGTGCTTCAGTGTGTGCGATGGCTTTGAAGTTGCAGGTATAAATGAAGAATTGGTGGCTGTGGTAAAATGAAAGCGATAAGATACAAAATGACCTAGTAACAAATGAGTTTTTAAGAATTTACAATCCCAAGTAAGATACAATAGATTGTTTACAAGCCAAAGTTAATATTTACATTTTTTATTTTCTGATTTTTTTTTTACTTTTAATAGTTTTGTAAAAAAAATTAAATATGTTATTTGTATTTTTATTTGAATTAAATGTATTTAGTTTGTTTGAAAAAATAGAAAATAAAATAAAATTGTGGGTGAGTGGAGCCAAAATGAAAAGGTTGGAGCATGTTATGAGTGAATGGGTATTTTGGGGGAGTGAAAAGCTGACGTGGCACCCGATGGGGCCAAAACGAAGAGCTTGACAATGTCACCATACCTTTTGCTCTAAACCAACACATGTTGAAATGTTTTTAACTTTTAAATATCAAGTAGAGTTAATTGCATAAATGGTCCCTGTGGTCTGCCAGGTTTAACGAAAATAGTCCCTATACTTTTTTTTTCCGAATCCTCTCTTTGTGGTTTCAACCCGTATCAGGTTTGGTCCCTTGACCAATATTTTTGTTAGTTTGACCGTTAAATGCATGATTAAATAGTCCTTGTGGTCTGCCGAGTTTAACGGAAATTGTCCCTTATTTAACGGTCAAACTAACGGAAATATCGGTCAAGGGATCAAACCCGATACGGGTGAAAACCATGAAGAGAGGATCCGGAAAAAAAAAATGAAACATCATTTCCATTAAACCCGGCCGACCACAGGAACCATTTATGCAATTAACTCTATCAAGTATGTCTTGTATTCTCAAAGGAGAGCCCACGTTAGTTGTGGACAAAATTGCAACACGAGAAGGCATCTTTTTCCACATCTAAACAAACATACATCACAATCGATTTATCTACGGGGACACGGCACATGAAACGTGTACGCTTAAAATATGATTCGATATTTTGTTAAATATCTAGTACAGCTCAAAAACTTAAATAAGTTAGTTTTGTTATGTAACTTTTAGAGCTCATAAAGTTTATTCGCGTATTACGTGTCCGGATGACAAAAAAATCGTTTAACTCATTTGATTCTTTGAGTTATCATGTAAACTTCAAGTTGAACTCTAATACAAAATGATCAAAAATGGTACATTTATATAAGTATTATAGTAGCATTTTTTCACGTACATAACTTATGAAAGAAAAATAAAATAACACGTGTGTATTGACGTATTGTGTACTTAGAGCACGGGGTATGGTAACGCGCGTGGCTCCGCCGTTGCAGGCGTTATCACACCGTCGTTTCGCGTTGGCCAACGGCGTTGGTCTCCGCGTGGATGTACCAACGCGCATTGGTGGGTATTTTTTTTTTCTTTAAAAAAATTGAGTGTGTGTATAGTTTGTGTCTGTGTGTGTTTTTTAGTGTGTGTGTAGTGTGTGTGTGTGTCGAAGGTTGAAGAAGGGTGAAGAAGAAAGCTTTTTACTTTTTTTTTTGTGTTTATTTATTTTACAAAAAAAATCCCGTAAAAAAATTAACAAAAAAAACACGTCAAGTTCTTATTGTTCACAATTTTTTTACATTCATCGGCCCACAAAAAAAGATATCGAACCGTCCCAAAAAAAGAAAATATTCGGGAAAAAATTAACCCGTCCCAACGCAAAAAAAAATTTCCCGAATCGTAAAAAAAAAGGAAATATCCGGGAAAAAATTAGCCAAAAATAACCTAAAATCTGGCCCAAAGTAAAAAAAAAAAAATAGAAAACGGACCCTCACCTTTTAACTATTTACGATTTTCTTACACAAAAATTCCCGTAAAAAAATTTACAAAACCGTCCCAAAAAAAGAAAATATTAAAAATTAGTTCCGCCATAACGCATAGCCCAAAAAAAACCCCCCGAAACATAAAAAAAAAATTATTCGGGAAAAAATTAGCCCCGCCGCAACGCGCGGGTTCTTTTGCTTGTTCACTAATCAAATATCGTCTTTATCTACTAGACTCTATTTTGATTGATTAAAACACAAATGAACATTTATGTTATAATATTCCTAAACTAGAAATACAGACATTTATAATGAAGGGAGTAATAGAGATGTCAATAAGACAACAGAAACATTAGGCTACCCACTATGGCTCGGTCGACCGATTCGGTCGCCGTCGGTCACCGCCATAGTGGCTAGTCGGTCGTCGGAGACAACATACGAGTTTTGTCGCCTGGACGACAACGGTCGTGTGCTTCTTTTTTTTTTTTTCTACGTATATGTGTTTTTGTGTGTGTCTCTGTGACTGTGAGTGAAAAATGGGGAAAAAGAGTATGTAAAAAAAACGTGTGTGTTTCAAAATGTGGGGAAGAAGTAGTGGGTGACCCATGTGAGTTTCAATAATTTGTTTTAACTTTTTTTATATATATTTCAAATTTATCATGTATTTTATGATCAATTTTTTTTAATAATTTCTTTTTTCAGTTTTTTTTTACCTTTTAAAAAAAAGTTTAAATTGAAAAAAAATAAAGGTCGTCTTATAGTGACAAAAGGTCGTCTGTAGGTCGCTGGAGAGAGAAAGCTGATGTGGTACCGGAAAGTGCAGGTGGAGACCGACTGACATTATGGGCAGCCTTACATACTTGTGGCCAAAATGCTAAAAGTGTAAAACTACAAGCAAACTTCACGAATCCGAAAATCAACCGGTAAAATCAACGTAGTGATCTAGTGGTAAGAGCTTGGCCTTTTAAGATGAAAATGTCTAGAAGTCTTGGGTTCGAACCATGAGAAGAAAATTAATCTCTCATTGGCCACGGCAGTTCACCTGCGCCGACTCCGGGGTATCCAAAAAGGATAGTCGTCATGAAATTAGTCGGTTCGCAATATCGAATCGGAAATCTAATTGTAAAAAAAATAAAAAATAAAAATAAAAATAAAAATATTAACCAGTAACCTCATGGATATAAACTCCCTATCATATCACTCATTTCTCGTCTTCCATTATATCCTCCATCATTCTTTTGTTTCCTCCTCTATAAAATATATACCCTTTTATCACACCAAGATCACCCATGTCAAGAATAGCTTGTTTCTAGTCATAATCCAAACATGACGGAGTAGAATAGAAGAACGGATTGTTGTGCTCGGAATGGAGTAACTTGCAACAAGTTCACTGAGGACCCTAATTAGTATCACTTTATTTGCGGAATGCTGAGTAACATCCACCCTAATCTTGTACGCCAAGCTTATAGGGAATGGGTGGATGAAACCTTCTAGCTTTCCGCAACTGAGGTCGATACTAATAGCAACCTCACAAAACTTGTCCCATTTGACTCCATTCCCAGGAACAACAATCTGTATTCCTGTTCTGTTTCATCATGTTTTGATATTTTGACTAATAAATTAGGACACTGTCTTGACACAAAATAGATGGTGACCGTGTTAGTCTTTTTCAAGCAAATTGAGAAAATAATGAAGACGTTGATCCACGTAATGAGAGCACGGAATGCTATATCGATATTAGTGACGTACTTTGTGGCTTGACTGATGTATCTTGCAACTCTACAAAGTACAAACACAACGTGTGATTTTGTTGCTATATTAACTTTTGTACAGATAATATATTGTGCACTCGCAAACTTTCTCCCGTGCAACTATTTTCAGACAAATTATAATCATAATTACCATCTGGTTTTAAAAGTTTTTTAACTCAACATTAACATTTAATCTTCTTACTCATCCTCTTACTCATTTAATTATACAACATGTGTTATGCATTAATTCTCTCTCTTAATTTAGGTTATAGATCTTGTTGGGATTTTACAAACTAGTTAACTAATTAAGTACGAGTACGCAACGGATGGATCTAGTTTGATATTAAGAATTAACACACAAATAAAGTAAGGGTGTGTTTGTTTTATTAAGATGTTTTTGGTCTGCATATGACTACCACATCTTACTGGTAAGAGGTGGCTATAAAGTCTGAATCTGAATTAAATAATGTTGTTTGTTTTTGTATAATTGTAACTGAATAATGTTGTGTGTTTTTATAAGTTATTCGAATAATTTTAGTTGTCCCCTTTTTATTTTAAAATGTATCTAACTTATCGTGTTTTTTTATTTTTTATGTGTCGGATATGACTTTTTGCAACTTCTTGTAATAAATTGTCTTTTCAGTCAATTTAGTGTATTTTGATAGACCAAAGTGACGAAAAAATGAACAGCAAAGTGATGAAAAAAAATTATTCGCTAAATAAAATTAAAAAACGAGAGAAGGCAGATAAATTCGCAAATTATTATTCTTAAGCTTACATATTAAAATTTGTTATAGACATGTACCACCAGTGTTTTGAAAACTGGTTTTTTAATCGACCCGATCGAGTCACCGGGTTACCGGTTCAACCGGTTCGATCACCGGGTCAACCCGGTCTTCCACAACAAAAAAATAAAAATATTTTCAATGATTATAAAAAAAGTATATATATCAATCATGAAATGTTTCATATATTTAGCAAAAAAAATTATTTACTAACAAATATAACATATAAAAATAAAATTACGTCGCAAATATATATATGCACACCAAGTCTTACCGAGTCAGACAACATAGATCTTACCGCGTCTGAATGCACATGAAAAAACAAACAAGCTTTAGGTCTGACCGTGTCTGACACAGGCAGAGTCAGAGGTAGTAAGACGTTTTTTTACGAAAAACAAACACAACATATGAAACACTAACATTTATGTTTAATGATAAAAGTCAATAAACGAGAATCTTGATCTTGAAACTTGAGGCTAATACGCTCTTATCCCTTCTCTATGGTGTCTATAAGGGCGAGTTCCTTTTCGGTCTTGCCCAAAAGACATTTCGTGATTCTCATTGGTGTAATAGATCTCTCCCTCTTTTATAGACATTTTACATGCTTTGGTGGGAAAAACCACAACAAAGGGAATACCGGAAGGGGTTCGTGATTCCAAAGGGTCCGGGTGCGCGTGCACAATTCCAGATGCGGGTCGACCGTGGGGTATGATAAGTTGTATTCCACAGGTGTGATGTGGGACCCGGGTGGCGACCGGTTCGGGTGTACGACCGGGGTCGCCCGGGGGGCTTTTCTGGGGGCTGTGATCTGGGGACTTGATATTTGTCGTGGGATGGCGGCTCTTTTTGGGATTGGTTTTTTGTAGTGGTGAGGTACTTTTTACGCCGCTGGGAAAAATCAGCGTCGTTTTTTTATGGGAGAGCGAGATGGCCGAGCGCACTGAGGGAAAGAGACGAGTAAGTAGAGAGAGCCTCCGAGCGCGAGCCGCGCCGCGCGCGACTAGAGCGAACCGCGCGACACGCGCGCGGCAAGAGCGCGGCGCGTGCCCGAGCGCGCACGTGCGCGCGCGCGAGGCGAGACATGAGTGACAAATGAGAGAAAGAAAGAACGAAAAATCCCGCATAGAGCGCGAAACCACAGCGAGCGCGTGAGCGCGAGACTAAAGGAAAGGGCGACTGAGACAACAATGCGCGAGGAGAGAGCGCGCGCGCGGAGCGCAGAGCGAGCGGAGGAGCGGCGAGAGCGCGAGACTGACAAGCGCAGAGCAGCCCGTAAAGAAAGAACAAACGGGAGAGAGGAGCGAGCAGCGAGGCCGCGCGCGCGCGGACGCCGCGCGGAGCACGAGAGAGACAGCGACAGCGAGACGAGCCAGAGACAAAAATCCGGAGAGCCGCAGGAGCGAGCAGAGACGAGCGAGCGAGCGGCCAAGAGAGAGCCCCGAGCAACCTGACCGCGAGAGCGAGTGAGAGACGCGAGCGCTCGCTCGCGGAGCGCGCAGAGCGAGCGCTAGAAAGCGCGGCACCGCGAAGAGCCCCTCGCGGATCGCGCGCACCGGCCACACTCACACTCGCGCGCGCGCGCGCGCGCAGAGAGCGAGCGGCGCGCGCGAGAGACCGAACCGCGCTCTCAGCTCGCGATCCTCGCGCGAGACGAGCGCCGCGCGCGACCCTCCAACTCAACATCTCTCTCTCTCTTCACTCTCCTTCTTTTTCCTCTTCTCTCCCCTCTCTCTCTCTCTCTCTCTCTCTCTCTCTATCTCTCTCTCTCTCTCTCTCTCTCTTTCCCTCTCCCTTTCTCTCCCTCCCCCTCTCTCTCCCTCTCTCTCCCTCTCTTTCCTTCTCCCTCTCTCTCTCTCTCTCTCTCTCTCTCTCTTTCTCTCTGTCTCTCTCTCTCTCTCTCTCTCTCTCTCTCTCTCTCTCTCTCTCTCTCTCTCTCTCTCTCTCTCTCTCTCTCTCTCTCTCTCATTCTCTCTCTCTCTCTCTCTCTCTCTCTCTCTCTCTCTCTCTCTCTCTCTCTCTCCCCCTCCCTCCCTCTCTCTCCCTCCCTCTCTCTCCCCTCCTCTCCATAAATTTTTTACTGTTTCATAAAATTAAAGCTTTAAGAACAACCCAACTTCAATTATCTTCTCTAATAAAACTATGTTTCTGAAAGGTTAAGAGGTGGTCAGATATGCACACCAAGTCTTACCGAGTCAGATAACTCTCTCTCTCTCTCTCTCTCTCTTTCTTTCTTTCTATCTCTCTCTTTCTCTCTCTCTCCCCTCTCTCTCTCTCTTCATAAAAATTTTACTGTTTCATAAAATTAAACTTTAAGAACATCCCAACTTCAATTATCTTCTCCAATAAAACTATGTTTCTGAAAGGTTAAGAGGTGGTCAGATATGCACACCAATTCTTACCGAGTCAGACAACATAGATCTTACCGCGTCTAAATGCACATGAAAAAACAAACAAGCTTTAGGTCTGACCGTGTCTGACACAGGTAGAGTCAGAGGTAGTAAGACGTTTTTTTTACGAAAAACAAACACAACCTATGAAACACTAACCTTTATGTTTAATGACAAAAGTCAATAAACGAGAATCTTGATCTTGAAACTTGAGTGATTAAATTATCACCTCTACGGTTGCTCACACAACACATCAAACAAATACGTCAAGATGCTAGTCTTTACTTCACGTCTCTCAAACACAAAGTGTTATCTTCTCTTGTAGCTAGTACCAAAACCACCCTTGTAGCTTGAATCGAAAATCAAGAAACCCTAATTAAAGTCTAAACCAAAAATCGGTTGAGGTAGAAAACCAAAACAAGCTTTAAGCTTGAACCGAAAATCGATAAACCCTAGTTAGGGATATTATCGAATTTAGTGATGGGATAAACCAGAAACCGAAAACCCTTAGATGGAGTTTTGTTGTTGTCAAACCAAGGAGAACAAGTACACCAAAAACCTTTAAGCGGGTATGTATGTTGTCGACTAGGAGAAAAAAGAAAATTGAAAAACCCTTTAGGGTTTTAATCGAATTCGGTGAGGAGGAGTAGAACCGAAAAACCCCTTTTAGGGTTTAGGTTCGATCGATTTTGGTGTGGGAGAGAGGACCGAAATATTTTTAGGTTTTTAGATTTTGTGAATGAATGAATTATGAGGTCTAGGGTGGTTGTTTATATACGCACCTAACCATAATCTTACACAAAAGTAGGAAACCTCTGGTTCTTTCCTTATCACAAAACAACTCTCCTTCCTTATCCCCAAAATCGAACCAAACACCCCTTCTAGAAGCCTTAGGGGTCGGCCAAATATGAGGCACCCCCTAAAGTTTGGGTTTTGTCAATTTTAGTCCCTTATATATATATATATATATATATATATATATATATATATATATTATATATATATACACCAACACACCACAAACACACTTCACAACATATATATATATATATATATATATATATATATATATATATCCGGTAAGTTAGTTATAAAACAATAACGGTTATTTAAAATATTTCATGAAGTATATTATATTTAAACATATAATAAACGTACTCTTCGTGTCTTAACGTGTTTGCCCCCAATAGGCTCACGTATTTCCAGTCATATAACATGCGTATCCGACTCCCATATCCCAATAGCTCCCACTTGGGAGTAGGAGTAACATACTCCATTTATACCAGCAATGGAAACGTCTAGCAACACTCGCATTGCCATAAACTAGAAATACTTGAGATGTTATTTCAAGAAAAACTCTCAGCACAATGGTTATGTATTACTTGCTATTATCATCCCTTTGTTACAGATACCGTTAAACTATGGATATGGATCCTAACTCATTCCATATAGTTTAACTATTTAGTTTCTCGTTATAGAAGTTAATTCAGATCTACCAAACGTGATCAAGAATCATCTTGAATTACACTTTGGGTGTGGCCACACAATCATCTAATTAATTCTAGAGAGGCGCCAATGGTATCATGCTGCAATTAGACAATTGAAGGAACAAATTTTTTATTGACTACAAGTGTTGCGGATGCTGCTTCACATCACTTCCAAGAATATCCTTTATAACTACCTTTATCAGGATAACGTTTGACTTATAATTAAAAAGTGATATCCACACATGCAGAACTTGTTTGTATCTCAAGTCTAAGGATGACTTATTTAACCATTTTCGATATCTTACCCATGACAAGGATCCAAAAGTAAATATTCAAAGGGTGGGGTGTCCAATATGCATCCTTTGTGAATAACATATGAGTTTGGTGGGTACAATCCACAGATTCAAAATGTATAACCAAACACTCACATTTGTCTTAATTTAACAATATTCCTATATTGCTAACCGAAAATGGACATATTTAGAATAATTAAATTATTCAAGGATTAAACATGCAAATTAAAAACACAGTGGTATAAATGAAAATGATCATACCAAGTATATCAATTCATTATTTAAATACAACTGCTTTTAGTTTCATTATCCAAATACCAAAAACAGATATGCATGAGACTAATTAGTAAGTTGAAGTCCAATATTTCCAACATGCTCAACTCTTTCTATACAAGAAAGCTAAATAGTCATCTGAGTAAACTTTCCGAATACTTGTTTCAAATTCACAAATTGTGAAGGATTTGAATGATATGATGAGTGTCGTATTGTACATTTGCATACTCTAGCAAGTATCATAGTATAGAAATATCACAGTACCTTTTATAGGGTATTTGAAGTAACCAACATACCTATCTGAGACAGTCATCTTTACAGTTTTTTAAAATATAAAGTATTCTCATTCTTTAATGTGTATTGCAACAATGCTCTTAGTTGAGCACATCTAGTTAGCAGATTTATCATAAATGATAAAATCGATTATCCTCTAGTATTAGTGTACACAAACAACACTATTCCTTATATAATCTGTAAACATTTGTTTTAACATTCTTCTAAATACTCTCAATTAGATACTGTTGTTGTCAGCTCATCTTGCTCTTGTGCAAAAGTAACAACCAGTCTGATACACAATATAATATACACATGATGAATCCTTAGTTAAAAACACAAGGTTTCCATCCATGTATAAAATTATCTCAAGTGAAATATATCATTTACGACTTACTTCAATGATATATTGCATTGTATTAGACTTAATTACCGCATATGTTTATTTCATTAAACATTAATTCTAAGGTCGTTTATTTTATTTCCTAAATTCCTAAATAAAGTTTCATTCCAATCTTAAGGATTAACATTTAGCTTAGATGGAATGATACTTTCAATATGTTACACAACATATGAATTTTAAGAAAAAATATAGTGCTCCCACTTGATGTCAGGTGTACTCAGGAGTTATCTTAATTTAATTAGAAATCATATTGTAATTAAACTTAAGATTTATGCATGATCTAATCCACATTTGGATTTTCTTATCTTGTATGCTTTATAAAGATTATTTTGAACTCATACCCTTTTGATTACACACCGTCCTCATAAAGGTAATCATAAAGGAAAGAGTTATAGAACTTAATTGCTATATTCCATATTCAAGGAAACATGTATGACAATTAATTATCTTTATATAATTAATGCGTGTAGAAAAGAAAGACTTAATCATAGTCAATTGCTTGAGTAAGATTAAAAACTCTTATCATCAGTCAGACATTAATATGTATACAATTTTTCCTTTATGAGTCTTTCTTCAAAAGAACCTTATTCTATCCTCACAGTTTAACGGTTTGGTGACAGATCAATCAAGCTCAAAACATTGATTGTCTTTTGAAGAATGCATCTTTTCATTCATAGTTCTAAGATATTTATCAGATTCAAGATGTGATAATTCATCTTATTAGTTAGCAGGTTTGCTATGACCCTATAACTTATATTCCTTGGCATTGATATTAAAATATCACTCCATTGATGAGGCACCCTTGCGGATTTATGAATGAGAGTTACATTATACTTTGGTTCGACATTTACATGTTTAGCCTTTGTATGACATCATTAAGTGAATTTAGAAGGTTATGTATTTTGTTCTTGAATGTCTTCAAGATTTGTGGATGCTCCCACTTACTTTTGTGAGTAGAGATAATTCTCCAAATACTTAGTATTTAAACAACAATGAATTGTTCTTAATTAGGAAACACAAAACGCAAAACACATTTACAGTTCTCATCTCTAGCTTGTTAATAATATGCTTCATAAGATATTAACAAATTTCCAGAACTTTAATGAGGACATAATAGGATTCATCTCAATCAATAAATAGATAATGTCTTTATTACCTTCTAGGTTGGAACTATATTAAGTGTATCCATGACACACGCAAATTTCTAACCTTGATAGATTTTAGAGGTAGATCAATTAAAGTTATCAGAAATTAAACGATATGAATATAGTTTGTTTCAACACATTAGACATACCATAATAATGTGGTATTCTATGCATATTGGAGTTATGAGACTACATCAGAATTCCTTAGATAACTTAATTCTATTTTGATCAAATACTTGTCAATTGGGTCGAGCCAAATTGAATACTTAGTATTTTAAAACCAAGTGCATGCTATAACGTATATTTCTTTGAATAGTACAATAACTCTATGTTCACGTGTTTCAAGAAAACAGAACATGTCAAGTATACATTACAAGTCTTTATAATTCAATGACATCATGTTAACTCTATGTTCATGTGTTTCAAGAAAACAAAACATGTCAAGTTATACGTTACAAGTCTCTGAATAATTCAAGGACATCATGTTAATGTGTTAACAAGAAGACACAATAATTTTACTACTTACTTTATGTTATCAGTCATTGATTAATTCAGGGACTTTATAATTATGTCTTAACAAGCAAACATAATTATACTAACTAAAGTAATTATGAACGCAAACTTTTGAGTTCAATAGTAATTTCAAGTTAATTACATACTTCAATTATGATTATATAATTAACCATAATTATTTTGACTAAAACATATAGTCAGTGAGTTGAAGTAGCTTTATATTATATCTTGATATTTAAATGTAATAGGGCAACAAATATCTTGTGTGTTTAAGTCCTAGTAGATTTATTAGCTTTCTTACCTTGCGGCAAAAGAAAACAATAATCATATTGTTATATGTTGTTTCTTGCACACACTTAAGATTTAAACCAATAATCATATTGTTATATGTTGTTCCTTGCACACACTTAAGATTTCTCCCACTTTTGTACGGGACAACATGATCTAAAGTAGACAAATAGTATGACAAGCGCTCGATTGTATAAACAATATGATAGTGTCATAGATATTACAAGTAAATTTCGAACCATAACGTTTAATAAGGAATTGTGGATTATTATTCTATAAATAACGTTTCGGTAAGCAACATCAGGAAGGCAACTTGTTATCTTATAAAATAAAATGCAATTTTCCTTTAAATAATGGTTGTTTATATTCGGAAAGTAATGAATTATTTCAAAGCAAGCAAAAAATAATATGGGCAACTAACAAAGAAATAAATCTTGTAACTCCCACTGAATTTGACAACATTACATGAATGTCTTTTCAGTAATGAAAACGCAAACCTCCCACTGGATTTGTCAATATTGTAAGTGTTACATCACCAGTAGAAAGCAAATAGCGATTTATTTACTTTCCTACTCTCTTAGAATGCCTACAAGTAGCAATGTACTTAGGTATTGAACATAGTATATGCAGTTCTACTTATGTAGATGAGGGAATAGCCATTCATGCTTTTATTAACTTGAACATTTTAGCATGCATTCCTCCTTAATCAGTCTGCCTAGCCACAAGGGTATTTAGCACTATAAGGAATGAATCGAGTCCAAGAAAAAAAAATACCTAGAAGACTTGCTAGCAATTTTCTTCACTCGTTGCGGTTTAAACTCATACATCGTGACAAGTGCAAGATGTCTTTATTTTGGTAGCTATAGACAAAATGTACTGTAGTTAAATAAAATATTTTATCTTTCAAAGATTTGAAAACCAAAAAGGGTAATGAAAGATTAAAAGTGAGTTTAAATATAATTGAGAAAAAAAATTCAGTTATAACCTTATCTTATTCTTGTCAACCAATGAGAAGAGATAGAAGTAAGTCTCACTATTTCTTACCAGAAAAAGAGACTGTGTTTGTCTTTTAAAGGAAAACAAACCTTCGTTTACGAATTATGTTGCAATAACACAATAAATCAGAACATAGAAAGTTCAATTTAGTATTTTCGATAACTAATTCTTTTAGAAATTAAATACCCATTTTTTAAAATAAAATAATTAATTTACTAAAAGACTAAGATCCAACTTGACTTCCCACTTATTACCGGAGGTCTGACCAGCGTGTAAACAAGTAGGGCAAGAGGTAAGCGGCGTGCGTTAATTGCATTGAAATGCAACTCTTAGATTTATGAGACACCTGACTTTAGTAACTCATATAGTAATTTCATGTACATGTTTTGTCTCATCTTATGCCTCGGGTCCAAGGTCTGACCAAGCATACTCGATTTAATTCAACCAAAAAAGAACTCGTAAAAATTGACATATATTTGACCTATAAAAAAATTTGCCATGGGTTGGAAAGGCACCGAGGTCTGACCAAAGAGGTCAAACCAAGTGCACATGTTCTTAGTTTGGCTGGCATAGACTTAAAATTTCACATAGGGGTATACATATAAGTTTATAAAAATGTGTGTCAAAACGTGTACAAAGAAGCATGCAAATCATCTTTGTAACACAAGTTAAGAAAAACATTTTGTTAACTTAGTTTTTAGATGTGCTAGTATCGTGGAAAAACATTAAAAATTGACCAAACCTATATTGTACTCTTGCATGTGTCCGAAGACACAAGTTCTTCCAATAATTGCCTAATATGCCAAAGCATGTAGTGGTGCGGGAAAAGATTAAAGGTCAATTAAACCTTAGATCCCCACTAAAGCCATGGTCAATAAAGTCATGGTCATTAGTGATTCATCATTGATAAGAGCATAAAAACTTTAAATTTTCAAGAAAACAAGTTTCATAGTTTAATGTCCGTATTTATTTGTCCAAAAAACAAGTTTTACAAATAACACATAGCAAGTCACTAGGAGTTAATAATTATGTGTGTAATTTAACAGACAAATTTAAACCAAGATTCGAGTAAGTTCGTCGTGGGAAGTCACATTTCTAAGCACAACATTAAAGATAACCACACCCGTATGACACATAAACTCGTAAGAATATTTTGGTTTAAATAAAACAAGTTTCATTTTAAGTATTAGTCCGTTTAGAGTTTCAAAAAGTCTTTTGCATATATTAACCAGTCTCATGGAATATCACATATAAGCAAATAAACAGACAGAAAGAGAGGATGAGGAAAAGACAGACTCTATTAAGAAAGTAGTAAATCACATAATGCCCTGAGTTCTCATAAGAGTCTTCCCCAAACAGAGAACCAAAAGACTCTCACTAGGTTTTCTGCTAAAGTACGTAGATCGCCACATCCATCATATAACATGATTGTGTGAGTCTTAAGGACGGAAAAAGAAAAGAATAGAAAACTGAAAACTTAATTAACTTTTAATTATAAATCTATTCCTTTCAATCTATATTAGCTAGTAATAATACCAAGATTCTAGGTTTTTATTTACTCTTTATGGCCAGAATTGCATATTTTTGTCATAATTTTCAGTCAAAACAATAAATAAAAGTTTTCTCATGCGGATCTAGTGTGTTGTATAAGTGTGTAACCCATAACACCAAACAAGGTTGGCTCTGATGCCACTGTTAGGATTTTACAAACTAGTTAACCAATTAACTACGAGTACGCAGCGGATGGATCTAGTTTGATATTAAGAATTAACACACAAATAAAGTAAGAAACACTAACCTTTATGTTTGATGACAAAAGTCAATAAATGAGAATCTTGATCTTGAAACTTGAGTGATTAAATTATCACCTCTACGGTTGCTCACACAACACATCAAACAAATACGTCAAGATGCTAGTCTTTACTTCACGTCTCTCAAACACCAAGTGTTATCTTCTCTTGTAGCTAGTACCAAAACCACCCTTGTAGCTCGAACCGAAAATCAGGAAACCCTAATTAGAGTTTGAACCGAAAACAAGCTTTAAGCTTGAACCAAAAATCGATAAACCCTAGTTAGGGATATTATCGAATTTGGTGATGGGATAAACCAGAAATCAAAAACCCTTAGATGGAGTTTTATTGTTGTCAAACCAAGGAGAACAAGTACACCAAAAACCTTTAAGTGGGTATGTATGTTGTCGACTAGGAGAACAAAGAAAATCAAAAAACCCTTTAGGGTTTTAATCGAATTCGGTGGGGAGGAGTAGAATCGAAAAACCATTTTAGGGTTTAGGTTCGATCAGTTTTAGTATGGGAGAGAGGACCAAAATCTTTTTAGGTTTTTAGGTTTTGTGAATGAATGAATTATGAGGTCCAGGGTGGGTGTTTATATAGGCACCTAACCATAATCTTACACAAAAGTAGGAAACCTCTAATTCTTTCCTTATCACAAAACAACTCTCCCTCCTTATCCCCAAAATTGAACCAAACACCCCTTCTAGAAGCCTTAGGGGCCGTCCAAATATGAGGCACCCCCTAGAGTTTGGGTTTTTTCAATTTTGGTCCCTTTTTTATATATAAATATCCGTTAAGTTAGTTATAAAACAATAACGGTTATTTAAAATATTTCGTGAAAGTATATTATATTTAAACATATAATAAACGTACTTTTCGTGTCTTAACGTGTGTACCTCCAATAGGCTCACGTATTTCCAGTCGTATAACATGCGTATCCGACTCCCATACCCCAATAGATCTTTCCATACCATATATTGTTTTCATCATCCTAACCTTTGGTTTTACTCGAATAACGAAGCAAGCAATCATGTATGTCTATTCCATGGACTTGGATGTGTATATATGATTTTGTCACCCTTGTTGGTTTATGACTATTGGTAAAGATTACTAGTCCTATTCTTTAGCTTATCCGAGTTAAGGAGTGAGCAATTACAAATGTCGCGATCATGGATTTGATCGTGCATTTGTGGTTTCGTGTCTTTTCTGGAATATTGGTATCGATAGAGATTAGAAAGAATGATCAAACCTTAAACCTTAACCCAATTTACCCTTTTAGACTTGTTACTCCTTAGCTTTAGTGGTGGAGATGTGTATCCTTGTCAAGCTTATGATAGAATACTCAACACGATCGAGCAATTGAGCAAATTACTTAAATGTTACCACATAGATTAATTGAGTGATTTGAGTGTTTTCATTTTCCTATTTCGTGAGGTGTTTAGTTGTGTGCTAGTAATTAAATGAAAAATTGCTTAAAGAAAAAAATATTAACCCTTGGTTTGGGATACATTATCATAAGTTTTCTAAAGTCTACTTGAGGACATGTAGGATTTATGTGTGCTTAAACACACATCATTTTAATACCGAAAAACATGCTAAAATAGACTAATAACCATAAAATATGAGTAATTATATTGCAAATATGTTTGGTTTGTGTTATTATGTTTTGCAGGTACAAAAGATTAAAAACAAAGCAAAAACGGTGATTTTCGGGTGAGTTTCGACGACGTTTTCACGTTTATCGAGATTCAAACAAACTCAAAAAAAATTCCCCAAGCACTCCATTAAAAAGAGCACAAAATTATGAATCTATCGGTACCTTCCTCGCCTTTTGAACCATCATTATTTGAACCAATCAATAGCTATTTTGACCTTTCCTTAAATATGAACCGGACCAAAACAGATAAGGGGTTAAACGAATTTTCTATGCATAGTATAACTGAAACTATGCACAGCTCAGTTGGCAACAAGGTCACCCCTTGTGTCCCCAACCGAGAGGTCATGGGTTCGATTCGGCCTTGTGTTGGGTGAGGTTTATTCCTCATTTACCATGTGGCCCACTCAGGTGGTGCCACGTGGCGACCAGACCCGATCCAGACCCGACCCAACCCGAGATCCGACCCGACCAGATCCAGACCTGACCCATTGACCCGTTGACCAGTCAACAATAAACGTTGACTGTTGACCTGCCACGTGGCTGCCACGTCAGTGGCGGCTGTCCAATGACAGCCTATAACGTGGTGGCGGTGCCGTCATCTAATCATTGTTGCAGGTATGAGGTCAAAGATTACAGCGTGGCAGCTGATCATTGTACGAGGTGGCTAGCCAATAGGAGGCTGCCACGTGGACTAGATGACAAAGAAGGTCAGGCTGGCAGGGATGGATCCCGATGCTTCTAGAGAGGGGAAATCATTGGGTGCTAATCATTGGTATGCACCGGATCCGAGGCAATGATTAGGTTTCTAGAAGGTGACGTGTCAGCTCGTGATTGGTCCAAACACGTTGATATCTTCTCATCCACAGCTGTCAATTACGCGTCTTCATGAAAAGACCATATTACCCTCAATCCCAAAGGGCTATAAAATGAGGCTCAGATCCAGCATTTGTAGACGCATTTTCTCATACATAAAAAATACACACACTAGTTTAGTTATAGCTTATTTTCTTGTGTTTAGTTTAGTAATCTTGTAAAAGCTTATTCAAGCTTATTAGCTTATTGTATTGGATCATTGGATAATCAATGAAGATGAAGGTTTGCTTTGATATAACTTGAGTTTATTCTCTCTACTCCACTTTTCTTTTCATTTTAGCTTATATCTTATTTTCGGGTGATATGCTATCGAATAAGCTTCTCCTTAGCTTATTTTGAAAGCATCCTTTCACTTATCTTATTTAGGATAAGATTTTATCATAGCTTATTCAGGTAAGCATCTTAGATCTAGTTTTAATAGCTTATTTTGGGATCTATTTCTCTTAGCTTATTCCGTTTAGCTTAATGTCTTTCGAGTAGGTTAGTTTTGGCTTATTGTTTTTATAACTTATTATCCACGATCGAATAAGCTTATTTTAGCCTATTCGATTTGATTTAAGCTTATATATTCGATTAAGCTTTTAGCTTATTTTCGATTTTCTTTTTTCTTTTCTAGTTTTCGAACAAGTTACACAATAGCTTATTTCTCTAGTTTATTTCATCAATAGATCTAGTTTATTTTGATTTAATAGATAGCTTATTTTTGTTAGAACTTATAGCTTATACTTCGAATAAGCTTCTTATAGCTTATTCAAATAAGCTTTTGATAAATTATACTTATTCACTTTTAGATCTAGCTTATTTAGACTTATTAGTATAGCTTAATTTGTTTGGATCTCATAGCTTTTAGCTTATATATATTCGAAATACTTATTATTCCGGATTTAAGCTTATTAGCTTATAGCTTATTAATATTGCTTATTTGATCTAACCTTGTTTTAGTTTTGATTTTGATGAAACTTATTCTTCCTCTTTAGCGTGGAGCTTAAGGGTTGTATAAGCTAGTTTAATTTCTAAGTTTATAGCTTTACTAGATTTTACAAGCTTATTAGATAATAAAGTTTATAACTTTATCATTTAATTAGTTAAATAAAGTCTAATAAAGAAGTAAACTTAGTGTTTTATTTAGTTTATATAATCGGGTGGTTATTTTGTCTTTGTTCGATCGGGTTCTACTTTCTTTCTCACTTCAATATTAAGTAGTTGTAGTTTAAATTGTTTAAAATGTTTATGATTGTTAGCATGATTAGTGAGTAGTTTTATATATGCTTGTTAAGTGAGTAGTGATTAGTGAATTAAGTGTGAAAATAAAAAGGGATTGTTGATTAATAGTTTTTGGATTATTTAGATTTATGTTTTGGTTATTTAAACGGGCAAAAGCCGTAAAAATAATTAGACATTAATCTAGTAATTAATACCTAGATAAAAGATTATTTTTAAAATAAACTAACGTTTTGAGAAATTAGTTTATTAGACGGGGGTTAATTCATCAATAAAAACTTACATTCACACTTAAGGAACTTTTCATCTCACTTGACACACATATTCGTTTTATATATATTTTATATCTATTTGCTTAGTTTTAATTTAGCTTATTATTATATTATTAGTATAAAAACCAAACCAAAATATTTGAAAATCAAGCATCAAACGGACAACATAAACGTGAATCTCAAATTCAATTCTCACCGTGGACACGACATCCGGAAGATTAATTATTACTTTTTCTAAAGTAATTCTTACATCTAACGGGAAATACTTATACTATTACCGACACGTTCTCACGAACGGAATCAGTTTTTGGCCCCGCTACCGGGGAGATTTGTATGATTTTTGCGTTGTGTTTCGAGTTAGTGCCTTGAAGATCATTTCTTTTGAAAGTTTATTTTCGTTTTTATAAAAATAAAAAAATAAAAAATATATAAATAATAAAAATCCAAAATTATTTTTCAATTCTATTTTATTTTCTCTTTTATATATATTAAAAATACCAAAAATAATTTTATTTCACTTTTATTATCTTTATAAAAAATCCAAAAATATTTTTTTATCTTATTTCTTTTTAAGTGCATGAGCACACGTTCTTCTACTTCTAAACTCGTTGTTCCTTTTTCTAATCCCGAGAGCATTATACGTAATCATCGAAGAAATCTTGGTGAACTGTCACTCTTATTTGATTTTGAAGAAATTAATATGAATCCTAATAATAATCTGGGACCGCCTCCTGCGGGTCCTATTCCTCAAAATCCAGCTCCCGGTCTCCAAACGATGAAGGAGCTGTGCCAGCCGACTATGAATGGCGAGGCGGACCGATCGCTCCTGTTAACATTCAGGCTACGGATTTCGGACTTGAGAATCACATGATTCAACAAGTCTAAAATAGTTGTTAGTTCCACGGATTACCGGGTGATGATGCAAACAAGCATCTCGACAAATTCTTAACCGTCACCCAGAGCATGAAGCAAAATGGAGTCCCGGATGACTCCCTTCGCTTATTCCTCTTTCCTTATTCTTTGACACATCATGCCACCGCTTGGTTTGATCTTCTTCCAAATAATTCTATTTATACCTTCGAGGAGATGGTTTCTAAACTTCTTTCTAAATACTTACCTCCTTCGATGGTCACAAAATTAAGGAATGATATCATAACTTCCGACAGCTTCATGACAAATCTTTATTCGAAGCTTGGGAACGTTACAAGTTGTCAATTGACCGGTGTCCAAATCATAATATGTTACCCGTCACTCAAATAAATACATTCTATAACGGGTTAACTTTGAGACACCAGGATACAATCAATGCTGCTGCTGGAGGTACCTTTATGAAAAGGCGACCTGTATAGCGTTATGATTTAATCAAAAATATGACCGCTCACCACAATGACTGGGATACCTCAGCTCAAAGGGGCGAGTCATCTAGATCGGTCACATTCTGATATATCAGATCTTACTCAGCAAATTGCCGAAATGAACAAAATTTTTCTAAGAATTAGCCAATCCAATCAGCAAGTCAATGTTGTTAATCCAAGTTGCGAGACTTGTGGTGGTCCACATCATTATTACGAGTGTCAAGCCACCAGTGGCTTCACTCAAGGGGACGTATATGCTGCTACGGGAAACTACAATATGGGAGGTAATTCTTACCAACCGCAAGGAAACCATAATCTCTTAAGCTATCGTTCCAACAATTATCTTGGACCACCCGGTTTCAATCAAGCAAATAATTGAAATCGAAATAATCAAAACTTTCAGAACAAAAATAACCAGAATCAGTATCAAAATCAATCTAATCAAGGTTATCAGAATCAAGGGTTTAATCAAAACAATGAAGGTCAAAATTTTAACCAAGGGAATAATTATAATCAAAATCAAGGATTTAATCAAAACCAAGGTTAAAATTTCAATCAAGATCAAGCTCAAACAAATTTTCCATCTACGGATGAGATATTAAGACAACATATGATTGCTTATGATGCTAAGTTTCAATTATTAGCTAATCAAATGACAAAAATGGAAAAAACTTTTAATGAAAGACCTCAGGGTGCGCTTCCTAGCAACACCATTCCTAACCCTCGGGAAGATATTAAAGTAATTACCACACAGAGTGGTATTACTTTAGCTGGACCATCAGTTCCATCTCCTAATCCTCCTTCTTCTTCTAAGGAGGTGGAACGAGACCCAGAGCCGACCATGGACCAGGTGCACATTTCAAGTTCAGAAAGTACCGCACGCGTCCCATCTCCGGTAATCCAGCCAGCCCTCGCTTCTAAATCGAATGAGATTCATGAGCGAAATCCTCATCAACCTCCTATTCCTTATCCTTCAAGGTTGAACAAGGATAAGCTTCAAGAAAGTCTGATATCCAAATTCATAAGTTCTTGCAGATGTTCAAGAAACTGCACTTTAATATCAGTCTTGCTAAAGCGTTAGCTCAAATGCCAAAATATGCTAAGATGTTGAAAGATCTCTTTTCTAATAAGGAGAAACTTCTAGAATTTGTTAATACTCCTCTTAATGAGAATTGCTCAGCGGTCCTCCTTAAAAATTACCCGAGAAACTTGGAGACCCTGGGAAATTTCTCATTCCTTGTGATTTTAATGAGCTTAAGGAATGCATGGCCCTAGCCGATCTAGGTGCCAGCATAAACTTAATGCCTCTATATGTATGGAAAAAGTTAATGTTACCTGAACTTGTACCCACTCGTATGACCTTTGAGTTAGCTAACCGGTCGGTTGCTTACCCAGCTGGTATAACTGAGGATGTCTTCGTGCAAGTGGGTAAGTTCACGTTTCTTGTTGACTTCATTATTGTTGACTATGACGTCGATCCTCGTGTCCCCCTTATCTTAGGGAGACCATTCTTAAGGACGGCCCGTGCTCTAGGCGATGTATACGGAGAAGAGTTGACTCTTAGAGTCGGTGATGAAAAATTAATCTTCAATGTTAAGAGTACTTCAAAATATCCTCATAAGCATGGAGATGAGTCAATCAATTAGATTGACACTACATGCGAGGACCATTTTCACAAAGTGTTAAATGTTCAGAAATTGATTCATCCTTTGAATGGCAGTCCCACTCCTTCTTCTGATCTTGTTGTCGCGTCTCTCCCTCATCTCTTACCCCCTTCGGGGATAGTGATTTTCTCTTAGAAGAGACCGACGCCTTTCTTGCTCTAGATGATTCAATACCTCATTAAATTGATAATGAAATATATGATTTGGAGGGAGATATTCTTTTTCTTGAAAAATTATTAAATGATGATCCCACAAAAGATCTCCCTCCTAAAGTGCTTAAAAATGATGAAATCAAAACAACTAAATCTTTAATTAAAGAACCTCCTTAATTAGAATTTAAGGACTTACCTCCCCACCTTGAGTACGCGTTTTTAGAGGGAACTTCAAAGTTACCTGTAATTATCACTAAAGACTTGAAAAAGGAGGAAAAGGATCAGCTCATTAAGGTTTTAAAGTCACATAAACAAGCAATTACTTGGAAAATATCTGATATCAGGGGCATTGATCCTAATTTTTGCTCCCACAAGATATTGATGGAAGATGACTTTAAACCTGCTGTCCAACACCAGAGGAGGGTAAATCCAAAAATTCATAAAGTCATTAAAGCAGAAGTTATCAAACTTCTCGATGCTGGATTGGTTTACCCTATCTCGGATAGTCCTTGGGTTAGTGTTGTGCACGTCGTACCAAAGAAAGGTGGTATGACAATGGTTACTAATGATAATAATGAGTTATTTCTGACTAGATTGGTTAGGAGATGGCGTGTTTTTATTGACTATCTAAAGTTAAATGACATCACCCGTAAAGCCAACTTTTCTCTCCCTTTCATGGACCAAATGCTTGAACATTTAGCTAGGAATGAATTCTATTGTTTTCTTGATGGATTTTCTAGATACTTCCAAATTCCTATCGATCCCTAAGACCAGGAGAAAACCACTTTTACCTGCCCTTATAGGACTTTTGCTTTCCGTAGGATGCCTTTCGGTCTTAGCAATGCCCAGGGAACTTTTCAAAGGTGTATGATGGCAATTTTTCATGATATGATTAAGAAAACCATGGAAGTTTTCATGGATGATTTTTTGGTCTTTGGGGATTCGTTCTCTTCTTGCCTCTCCTATTTAGACATGATGCTTAAAAGGTGCGAAGATACCAATCTTGTCTTAAATTAGGATAAGTGTTATTTTTTGGTTAAAGAGGGTATTGTCCTCGGCCATAGGATTTCTAAGAATGGTATTGAGGTTGATAAAGCTAAATTAGATGTTATTGCTAAATTACCTCCTCCTACTACGGTTAAAGGAATAAGGAGTTTCTTAGGTCATGCCGTTTTTTATCAGAAATTCATCCAGGATTTCTCTAAAATAGCTCAGCCTATGACCCATCTCTTAGAGAAAGAAACTCCATTCGTGTTTTCTAAAGAATGTTTTGAATCATTTGAATATCTTAAAAAGAAATTAACCGAGGCTCTAATTCTCGTGGCCCCTGATTGGGACTTACCGTTTGAGATCATGTGCGATGCAAGTGACTTTGCGGTAGGAGCAGTCTTGGCCAGCGAAAGAAAAAATATTTTCAGCCTATACATTATGCGAGTAAGACTTTATCGGATGCTCAAACACATTACACCACTACGGAAAAAGAGTTATTAGCTGTGGTGTATGTATTTGAGAAATTCCGGTCTTACCTTGTCTTGTCTAAGACAATAGTGTATACTGATCATTCGGCCTTAAAGTATTTATTTGCTAAGCAAGATGATAAGCCGAGATTACTCCGATGGATTCTCTTGCTCCAAGAATTTAATATCGAGATTCGCGATAACAAGGAGCAGAGAATCTAGCGGTTGATCATTTGAGTAGACTTGAAAATCCTCATAAAGAGAATCTCATTGAAATAGAAATGAACGATAATTTTCCACACGAGTCCCTGAATATGATTGCCCTTAATGATGAAAATGGACTCCCGTGGTTTATCGATATTGCAAAATACTTAGGGGGTAATGTGCTTATTAAAGGGATGTCATCCTAGAAAAAGAAGAAATTTTTCAAAGATATAAGACATTATTTTTAGGATGACCCATATTTGTTTAGAATATGTGCTGATCAAATAATGAGGTGGTGTGTGGATGGGAAGAAAGCTATGGATATTCTTGAAGCTTGTCACCATGGTCCCACCAGGGACATCATGGCCCTAACTACACCGCCAAGAAATTTTTCGATTATGGTTTCTTTTGGCCCACTATGTATCGTGATGCCCATGACATGGTCAAACACTGTGACGCATGTCAACGTTAAGGAAAAATCTCACAAAGGGACGAAATGCCACATAATCTTATCCAGATTTGTGAGATCTTTGACGTATGGGGCATCGAATTTATAGGGTCGTTCCCGTCTTCACGAGGGAACATGTATATACTCATGGCTGTCGATTATGTTTCCAAATGGGTTGAAACCAAAGCCTTACCCACTAATGACGTCCGAGTAGTTGTGAATTTTTTAAAACAATTATTTTCTAGATTTGGAACCCCACATGCCATTATTAGTGATCGAGGTACATATTTTTGAAATGATCAATTTTTTAAGGTGCTTGAAAAATATGGTGTTACACATAAGCTTTCTACCTCGTATCACCATTAAACAAGTGGCTAAGTAGAGGTGTCTAATCGTGGTTTGAAAAGAATTTTAGAGAGGACGGTAGGTGAGCATCGTGCTAAATGGGCTGATAAGTTAGATGACGCTTTATGGGCTTTTTGTACCGCTTTTAAGACTCCTATCGGATGTACCATATATAAGCTCGTATACGGAAAAGCTTGTCATCTACCCATTGAGCTCGAGCACAAAGCCTAATGGGCCTTAAAGTGGACTAATTTTGATCTTAAGACTACGGGTGATCACCGAAAGGTTCAATTAAATGAATTAAATGAACTTCAGGATCAGGCTTATGATAATTCTTTGATCTATAAGGAAAAGACAAAGAAGATTCACGATTCAAAAATCAAAAACCGAGAATTCCATGTCGGTGATTGTATTCTTCTTTTTAAACCTAGATTGAAGATTTTTTTGGGCAAATTGAAATCTCGTTGGTCCAGCCCGTTTACAATTACTAAAGTGTTTCCTTATGGCACTGTTGAGTTATCCCAACCCGACGGTCCTAACTTCAAGGTAAACGGGCATCGGATCAAGCACTAACTCGGAGGGGACATCCCTACTATGGATGTCCCGGATCTCCGTCTTTTCCCCATGAACAACTAAATTCGGGGTCGAGTCAAGCTAGTGACTCGTTAATAAACAAGCGCTTCTCGGGAGGCAACCCGGGTTTATCATATTAGTAGTATTAATATAATAGTTTGTAGTATTAATAAATAAGTGCGAGGGAGTGTTTCTCTCCATGTTGGGTTTGGTTGGTATGTGTTTTTGCTTGCAGGATTCCCTATGATCGTGAAGATCACCGTGCTTGTTTTCAATCCTCCAACACTCGGTTTTAGATCATTTACATGATTATATCTAGGGGGATATTCTATCTTGATCATATATAATATTTGAAATTGTTTTCCCCTTACACACTTGGAATTTTTAGCATTTGCCTTTTTTGTTCCTAAGTGTGGGGGTGGCACCCAACATTTTTGAACATTGAGGCCAATGTTTAGTTCTAAGTGTGGGGGGATTTCTGTTGAAATAATCATACCTGTGATTGTCTGGGACCCACGCAACCCCGTTTTGACCAATATTTTATTTTATTTTATAAAAAAAGTAAAAAAAATATAATAATAAAAAAATGAAAAGATGATATAAAAATATATAAATAAGTAGGCTCATAGGCTAGAATAAGGGAGATTTTGACTTGACCGAATATTGCGCTCTAGCTTTCCCCTTAGCTTTCGAGACTAAGCGTTTGCAAAACTTAAAAGTTTTGCAAAGAACGAAAAATAATAGAGTTGAATATAAGTTATATGCTAAGCGTGGAGTAGTTGGATCTCTTTAGAGCTCATAGAGGTTAATTGTGGCTTTTTACTCCCATCAGCTAAATAAACGAACTAAATTAATTTTTAATAAATAAAGTTGCTTTGGTTTTTGTGATTCTTAGTTTTAATCCCTTCTTAAAGATTCCTTCTGATGAAAGTAAGGTACACATCGAGGTTTTGTTAATGTTGTGGGAAATAGGCTACCGATTCCTAACGGCTCGCTCCCGTTATCTAGGTAGTTAAAAGACCACAAGACTTGAAATTTGGCTATAATAATATAATGTAATAAACTGAAGCCGAAATAAGACTACTGTTTCCCGAATGTTCGCTCCCACTGACTCAGTTGTTTAAAGGGTGGAAGTAATAATAATAATAATAATCCGAGACTAATAAAAGTTTACTGTTTCGGTTCGCTCCCGTTGACTCAGAATTCAAAAAGGTCGAGGAAATCCTCGAGGTCGAAATAAGACTACTGTTTCTTGTCGGTTCGCTCCTGATGTCTCAATTGTTTAAAGGACCGAGGGCTAATATTGTTGCGATAATAATAATAATAATAATAAAGCCAAATTTCGACTCCGGAGATATCTAAATAAAGCCTCCGTCTCTGAACTCGTAGTTGAGTTGTTTCGGATGAAATAAAAAGGATATCCCTTAAATCATGCGAAATTAGAATCTTAATGTGGACCTTATTCTCAGCATATCGTTTCTTTAGGAAATAATTTCAAACTATTTATGGTTTAAACCGGTATATTTTATAATAATAAGAACATAAGCTATTAAAATAAGTGATCTCAATTCACTTTATTTTTTCCAAATAAAATCATTAGAGGAATTAGAAATAAGGGAGCGAGAAGTAGTTGCGCTTACACAATTAGCATTTATGAGTAGTGTTAGTATCTAATTTTATATTTAGCTGTGATTTCGTTTTAAGCTTGGTTTAGGGATTGTGAAAATCAAGGATGACGAACTCCCGTTCTTAAAGGCTTTTAAATAATTTTAATAAAATTTTATCTTAGTTTTTTATCTATTAATGAATAAATGGTTAAAACGGGGCGTTTCAAAACAAATGATTTTTCTCATAACCCCTTGATGAACACCTTTATGTTCCTGTTTGATGTGAAGGGTTATTAATTAAGGGAGGTTAAAATATTTTCTTTCACAATGTGTATAATAAACATTGTGTGTGGGACCAGCAATAGCTTAGTGTGGGGGAATTTGATGTGTGCTTAAACACACGTCATTTTAATACCAGAAAACACGCTAAAATAGACTAATAACCATAAAATGTGAGTAATTATATTGAAAATATGTTTGTTTTGTGTTATTATGTCTTGCAGGTACAAAGGATTGAAAACAAATCAAAAATGGTGATTTTCGAGTGAGTTTCGACGACGTTTTCACGTTTATCGAGATTTAAACAAACTCAAAAAAATTCCCCGAGCACTCCATTGGAAAAAACACGAAATTACGAATCTATCGATACCTTCCTCGCCTTCATTATTTAAACCAGTCAATAGCTATTTTGCCCTTTCCTTAAATATGAACCAGACCAAAACAGATATGGGGTTAAATGGATTTTCTATGCACAGTATAACTAGAACTATGCACAGCTCAGTTGGCAACAAGGTCACCCCATGTGTCTCAAACCGAGAAGTCATGGGTTCGATCCGGCCTTGTGCTGGGTGAGGTTTATTCCTCATTTACTACGTGGCCCACTCAGGTGGTGCCACATGGCGACCCGACCCGATCCATACCTAACTCGTTTACCGGTCAACGGTCAACGTTGACCTGCCATGTGGCGACGGCGCGTCATCTAATCATTGTTGCAAGTGCGAGGTTAGAGATTACGGCGTGGCGGCTAATCATTGTACGAGGTGGCCAACCAATAGGAGGCTGCCACGTGGACTAGATGAGAAAGAAGGTCAGGCTGGCAGGGATGGATCCCGATGCTTCTAGAGAAGGGAAATCATTGGGTGCTAATCATTGGTATGTACCGGATCCAAGGCAATGATTGGGTTTCTAGAAGGTGACGTGTCGGCTCGTGATTGGTCCAAACACGTTGATATCTTCTCATCCACAGCTGTCAATTAAGTGTCGTCGTGAAAATACCATATTACCCTCAATTCTAAAGGGCTATAAAATAAGGCTCAGATTTGGCATTTGTAGACGCATTTTCTCACATAAAAAAAAATACACACACTAGTTTAGTTATAGCTTATTTTCTTGTATTTAGTTTAGTAATTTGTAAAAGCTTATTCAAGCTTATTAGCTTATTGTATTGGATAATTAATGAAGATGAAGGTTTGCTTTGATATAATGTCACACCCCGCAAATTTCAGAAATTTAAATTACTATTTTACCTTTTGACTTTTTGGTTCTGACTTGACTTTTTGACTTTTTGACCTTTTTCGGTCACATAAAAGCGATTACCGCGTAGACGGTAAATTTTTGAAACGTATTTAAATAATAAATCATAATTATTATTATTATCTCTCATTTACAAATTTATTTTTTTTTACACTTATTTGACTTGAAAACGAGAAGATATATGTTATTCCTAAGTTGGCTTATCAAAAACGACCCGCCAAAATGAATTATTAATTATGGGGTATACTAGCGTTTGACATAAAACGACATTCCGGACAACTTTCCAGTTTTACCCGAGACACGAAACCAAGCAGAAAACGACTAAAATAGCCTCGCAAAATTTTGGAACACAACGCGTACCAACACAAAAATAATTAAATTTATATTTATTTATCACTTTTTATTAAATAAAAATATTTTAATAAATCATGTAATGTTTTATTCAAAAGCGTTTATATAAAAACGCAAAGGTTCAAATTAAAGTTTTATTTTTACGGACAAAGTTTACCTGCGACGCCTAATGGTGCCAAATAAATAATAATGATTTTTAAATAAGTTTTATAAAAACATTTATAAAATAAGTCGTGTAAACACTCAATTTTATAGGAAAAACTATTTGGAAAACAATGGCGAAATTTTCGTAATATAAATCAATCGTTAACTTACCTAAACGAGTCCCGAACCATTACTTTACAAAAATTACACTTCTAGTCCCTGTGGTAATATTTACCCGAAACCCCCTAAACTATACTACATGTGTTATTTCTTTTAAAACTTTCCAAGTATAAATAGATAAACAAGTAGGGTTTCTTCTCATAAAAAAAAACTAGCCACCACACACATACTTCTTTGTTTTTCCGGCGCCGTCGCCAGAGGAATTCCGGCCACCACCAATGCAGCTGTCGCTGCCATCACCACCATCGTGGTCTCCCCACCACCTCGTCGCCCTCTTCGTCAACCGAACACCACTATCCACCTCGGCAGTCCCTCCTCAGCCGCCACCAACTCCACCACAGATCTCCACCACGCCACTGCCACCCCGCCACCATCCACCCATCAAAGCACACCTCCACAGCCGGCACCATCACCACCACTCCGTCCCCACCAGATCCACCATCATCACCCCGTCATCATCTCCACCATCATCTTCACAGCCAACACCACCCTCCACTGCTGCCATACCACAGATGCACGCCACCATCCCCATCTCCGAACCACCATTTCCACGACATCACCCACCCCGTCACAGCCACCCTCGCGCCACCACAAACATCATCACCTCAGCTGCGGCATAATAGCCGCAAACCACCACCACTTCATCTTATAATTTCGAGTTTGGATGGTTCATTTTGTAAAACTTGATGATAAAATTTATGTGGCTGTGTTTGTTTATTCTTGTTTCGTCTTTCTTATTATTATTATTATTATTATTTTTGATTGATTTAGTTGGTTTCGTTCTTTTGATTCGATTGATATACAACTCAAATAGGGGCGTTTGTTGGCTGCGTTTTCAGCCATAAGGGGTGCGTTTGGCTTTTAAACATATAAAGGGTGTTTGGTTGGCTGTGTAACAGCCCAAAATGGGGTGTTTGTTTGTTGTGTTTTCGGCCCAACAGGGGCGTTTGGATGGCTGTTTTATAGCCATTTAGGGTGCGTTTGGTTCTGTGGGTTGTGGCCCCGAATGGGTACGTTTGTTTTTGCGTTTTATGGCCCCAAAGGTGTGTTTGGATTTGCGTTTTACAACAGTAGCGGAGTGTTTGGTTTTACTTATTTTATGCTATTTGTTTTCGTTTAGATATATATTGAATAACGCGAGTAATTTGTAACATGGATTGATTAAAAAGGGGAAAACGTTGAGTTTTGAAGAAATGGGAAACGTCGTATAAACGCCAAGGTCATGCCAAAATTTCTAAAAATCCTTATACTTAGTAAATTTTCATTAAAGTTTATATTATTTTAGAAACCCGATAAAATGACAAAGTTATATAGTTTTTAAGATTATTAAATTGTGATTTTGCAATAAATCGGTAAATAAACGAAAACTATATTTTTATAAACAAGACAACTAGTTAAAACGCGTAACGAAATACTAAATTATAAAATATTATTTTATAATTCCCAACTATAACTTTTGTAAAGTCTTTAAAACGTTATTTATCTAATTCGTAACTTTAAAACGTGTATTTACTTTTACGCAAGAACTTTTTATTAATTTAATTAGTAACTTTTGAAAACGTGTCGAATTATATTGTTACCATTATTTTCTCACGTTTCCTTATGTAATACTTGTAAAGTATTATATATTTGTAAAGTATTATATATGTGACTTATTCTTTTGGTTGTTTATCTTTATTATATAATTCACCATATGAATTATATAATTGTTCCTTTTTCATATGTAATATATACGGAATATATTACATACCTTGCGTTTGCTTTCGATTTATTTTATTTAACCAACCACCAAACTCATCCAACTTGTAATCCAAATCCCTTACCAACGTGTCGCGTTGATGTCATCTATCGGTAAACCCAAATTCATTATCCTAAGTAGTAGGATATAGCCGTTAAGTTAAGCTGCATCTTCTTGGTCGAGCCGTTCCGTTCTCCATTTATGCTGTGATTATTATTTGCATTTCTGCTAGTTTCTCTGCAACATCAAGGTGAGTTCATAGCCCCACGTTTTACTGGTTTTATATTTTCCTTATAACTTTTGGGGTGAGAAACATGCTCGTTTACAAACTTGTTTACATTACTGAATTTCAAACTCATATACGTTGATTTCAAACTGGTTACATGATTGATATTACACTCTTTTACTATGGACACAAGTGCTTTACGTGAGATTTTCCCCGTTTACGTGTTGCCTAAGTAGCGTTTAGACCACTACTGCCCCACCTATCATGAACCGTCAATTTCTTGACTGGAGGACCGGTCGAGGGAGCGCGAGTGTTATAAATAGATCTATTGGGACTAATTATCCCTATCCGCTTTGGTTCCACTTAACGAAGAACAAACGGATATATGTCATGTCGATTATACTTTTTGGTGGTCTTTGGTTTGGGACACCAGCTTAGGGCAGGAATACTTTGCAACAGGATGTAACATGCCCTGTTGACTTAATTAGCTTCGGTGTCATGAGCTTAGCGCAACAGTATACACTTCTCATGCGATATTGTATCCGTTATAATAGTCGCATGTGCTTTGTACGTGAAGTTATATCTCCTATAACTGTCACGTGCGTACTGTAAACTTGTGGTCCACACTACTTTGGTTGAACGTTTCTGATTATTAAATGTTTTTCGTAATACATTGAGTGAAGCTGTATTCACTAAACGTTTTTGGTCCTCATAAATGTTTTACTTAAACCTATGAATTCACTCAACTTTATGTTGACCGTTTTAGCATGTTTTTCTCAGGTGCTTAGCTTTGGACTTCTTGATGTGCTATGTGGAGTCTACGTGCAATATGATACTCTTTCAAGACTTATCAAAATATCATACTCGTTGTCTTTTGAAAACCAAATTATGCTTCCGCTACATTTTACTTACGCTTCTGCAAATGTTTAATTTCCTTTAAATAATGTAAAACTTATTTATTTTTAAACAATGCAACGAGTTATGATTTTCAAAACGTCCATTAGTGGTCATTCTCTTGTGCCTTGTGTTCGAAGTATGATGACGTCATGCCCTCGGACACGTATTTCGTCCAGGCCCCGTTTGGGGGTGTGACATATAACTTCAGCTTATTCTCTCTACTCCTCTTTTCTTTTCATTTTAGCCAATATCTTATTTTCGGGTGATAAGCTTTCGAATAAGCTTCTCCTTAGCTTATTTTGAAAGCATCCTTTCACTTATCTTATTTAAGATAAGCTTTTATCATAGCTTATTTGGATAAGCATCTTAGATCTAGTTTTAATAGCTTATTTTAGGATTTATTTCTCTTAGCTTATTCCGTTTAGCTTATTGTCTCTTTTGGTTTTAGCTTATTATCTAGCAGCTTATTTTGAGTAGGTTAGTTTCCGCTTATTGTTTTTATAGCTTATTATCCACGATCGAATAAGCTTATTTTAGCTTATTCGATTTGATTTAAGCTTATATATTCGATTAAGCGTTTAGCTTATATTCGATTTACTTTTTTCTTTTCTAGTTTTTGAATAAGTTATACAATAGCATATTTCGATTAGCTTATTTCTCTAGTTTTTTTCATCAATAGATCTAGTTTATTTCAATTTAATAGATAGCTTGTTTTTATTAGATCTTATAGCTTATACTTCGAATAAGCTTCTTATAGCTTATTCAAATAAGCTTTTGATAAATTAGACTTATTCGGTTTTAGATCTAGCTTATTTAGACTTATGAGTATAGCTTAATTTGTTTGGATCTCATAGCTTTTAGCTTATATATATTCGAAATACTAATTGTTCTGGATTTAAGCTTATTAGCTTATAGCTTATTAATATTGCTTATTTGTTCTAACCTTGTTTTAGTTTTGATTTTGATGGAACTTATTCTACCTCTTTGGCATGGAGCTTAAGGGTTGTATAAGCTAGTTTAATTTTTAAGTTTAGAGCTTTACTAGATTTTACAAGCTTATTAGATAATAAAGTTTATTACTTTATCATTTAATTAGTTGAATAAGGTCTAATAAAGAAGTAAACTTGGATTTTTATTTAGTTTATATAATCAGGTGGTTATTTCGTCTTCGTAGATTCGATCGGATTCTACTTTCTTTCTCACTTCAATATTAAGTTGTTATAGTTTAAATTGTTTAAAATGTTTATGATTGTTGATTTGATTGTTAGCATGATTAGTGAGTAGTTTTATATATGCTTGTTAAGTGAGTAGTAGTGAATTAAGTGTGAAAATAAAAAGGGATTGTTGATTAATAGTTTTTGGATTATTTAGATTTATGTTTTAGTTATTTAAACGGGCAAAAGCCATAAGAATAATTAGACATTAATCTAGTAATTAATACCTAGATAAAAAATTATTTTCAAAATAAACCAATGTTTTGAGAAATTAGTTTATTAGAAGGGGATTAATTCATCAATAAAAACTTACATTCACACTTAAAGAACTTTTCATCTCACTTGACAAACATATTCGGTTTATATATATTTTAGATCTATTTGTTTAGTGTTATATTGCTTAGTTTTAATTTAGCTTATTATTATATTATTAGTATAAAAACCAAACCAAAATATTTGATAATCAAGCATCAAACGAACAACATAAACGTGAATCTCAAATTCAATTCTCACTGTGGACACGACATTCAAAAGATTAATTATTACTTTTCCTAAAGTAATTCTTACATCTAACGGGAAATACTTATACTATTACCGACACGTTCTCACGAACGGAATCAAGGATTCAAGTGGAGGGATATTTGTTGACATCAAATAATGTCATTTTTATAACATCATTTATCCCAGCTAAATTGCTCGTTTTACATTATTTATGCATGAATTGGTACTTAATTGCTTATATTTGTTATTTGCAGTAAAAATGGAGCAATTGGTGAAGTTTAACTAAAAGGCACGTATTTTGGAGCTTAAACAAAGAAATTTTAAAGACTATTGTTCTGACACTCAATACGTCGTATCCAACAAGGAAGATACGACGTATATGTGCCTTGACTTCACAAGCAACCACGAAGATTTGATTACCAATATGCCGTATCCATAAGATCTATACGCCGTATGCATGTGACGGTTGAAGAATATTATGGAATATAATAATCGTGGTCCCCACTCCAAGAAACCCCAATACGTCGTATTGAACTTTTTCAATACGACGTATCGACTTAATTCTAGAGGCTATAAATACTGAACCCTAATGGCGAATTTTAGTGTGCAAAAATATACCAAATACTGAAGAAGAAGGCAATAAGCACCAGGTTCGACTTTTAAAAGAGAAGAGAAGCCACGAAGGTCTTGCAACACCCTTCAATCCATAGGAAACCCTTATAAATTCTTATACTCTAAATACGCGTTCAATATTTGGTATCATCCATTAACTGGTTAGCTTACCTTAATCGTTCGTCTATGACAATTGTATTCGTTACAATGGTTATTGGCTAATACCTTTAGGTATTAGCCATGTTTATGATAATTTAACGTTTGGTTTATGTTTATATTGATTGCATTCTTATTTGTTGTGTGTTGATTATGTTTATCAATTTATACTTGTTTACGCACTTAAGTATGCGACCTATCATTCAACCGGATCTAGGAATACAAATAAAGAGTTACCTAGATGTCGGGACAGCTCTTCATATCCGCGATTTATATATCTAGAATAATAAGATCACAAATAACATGATGCCTTTGCTCTTGGTTTAGTGAACAAGTTGGACTAGCAGGTGACCTAGGATCAACAAATAACGTTATGATTCCCTGAGTAAAGATCTGGACAAGTGGACAACTAGTATATAAAGAGCCGTTAAGCAGTAAGTTAGTAAAGTCTCGATGAGCTAGGGTTTGATAAGACTGCCATTATTATCTCCTAAGATAGATTATAATCAACCATGATTTTTTATACGGATGTGTTAATTGTGACAGAATTTGCATGTCTAGGTTTTAGGAAGAAGTAGCGCCTAAATCTAGAAATGATATATCAACAACAATAAGACAATCATTGCACTAATAAACTAAAACCTTTGTTTTATTTGATTAAATATGGTTAATACTGTCACACCTCGTAAATTTCAGGTCAATATTTTAAACTTTTCCCATCATTATTTTTGACTTTTATACGTTACGTTTGAATCTGGCAGTTTACCAGGAAGTTAACCCGCGTAAATTTAAAAAACGTCATCGAACGCGTTTCGGCTTCAAATTTGGACTAGTCTAGATATTATATGCATTATTTTATCTTTTCTAAGTGTTTCGTAGTTTACAATCTCTTCCGATACTTATTATTACGTTTTAGCGTATAATTTACGTTTTTCGCGTTTTTGATCAAACAGAACCCCGGAGACCCGAAATCTTTTCGTGTAAACTTTAGTTATCGTTCATATCGTGTTTATAAGTCAAAAATTTTGTTCATATCCCCCCTCTCTTTTTAAATTCGGACGCCTAAACCCAAACCAAAACAACCATAAGTCTTGAAATTAAATCAAAAGCATCTTTTTTTTAAAGTCCCATGCATGTGTATGAAAGTGACACATGACGAAGTCCATCTCATGCACACATAACCATCCAAGGTCAAGACAAATGCATACTTACACATTTTAACCATGTTTGACTAGCTCTTATACATAGATAATGAACCATGGTCCCAAAAAATTGAAAACCATGGTCCTTGTGGCTTGCCTTTGCCAAACACACACACATACACACACACACTTTGGTGTGTGCTGGTTACTTACTTGGACATGTTGTGACCCAAAACCCTAGTTACCTCCTATATATATACCTCACTTCTCACAACTTAGGTCTTCCATTCATTTCATAGCCTCTCAAAAAATTTCTCATCTCTCTTTTTCCCTCTCCTTGCTCACGGCAAACAAACACCCTCTTAGGGTTTCTATATCTTTGATTTCTTGCAAGATCCAAGCATACTAGGTTCATATCTAAGGTTATTTAGGGTGATTTCAAGTATTGGTTCATTGATTTAAGGGTTTAATTCAAGATCTATAAATTAGGGTTTGGTTATTATTGGGGTTTTTCTAGATCCAAGTCTTCCATCATCTTCTATCACATTCTTAAGCTTGTTCTTCATTTTGTAAGATTACTTTGAAATTTATGCTTTTATTTCTACTTTCATTCATTATTTACTTATGTTCTTGCATAGATCTATAAAGTCCAATGGTGTCTGTGTTAATTTTTCTAAAAGAAATGAAATAACATCTTGACATTTTTTATAAAAATGGAAGTAATATGTTTTGGACTTTATGATCTTGGTGAGGTGAGTTGAAAGGTGAGTTGCAACAATAGAAATGAAGGGTTTAGGTTAGTTTTAGGTGTGGTTTTGTTGTGGATTAGTTGTGAATGGAGATTAGGCTAGATTAAGCAATATTATGAAGTTTGGTGTGATTTTTGAAAGCGTTTGTGAAATACATAGTTGCTGATCCGAAATTGTTTTGAGGTTTTGGTCGACTTAGGAATATTTTCATTAGGCGTAAAGGTAGTTTTTGGAGAGCCCATTTTGAGTAGATAGATTCTCATATATTATACACTAAAATCGGACTTAAAACGGCCAAGTTATAGCCAAATGAAACTTGAAATATTTTTCGGCAAAATAAATAACAAAGGTGCTGATGTGAATAGTAAAATGAGTTTTCGGACGCTTTCGGGATGATTTGAGCTTTTAAAACACTAGCGAAACATGAGATGAAATCAATGTAGATCTAATATTTATCAAATATTCAATGGACCAATCATAGCCACCCATTTTTTTATTAAATAAAAAAACCCACTTTCCACCTCTTTTTTAAAATTAAAATATCTTGCAAACGGTAAACCGTTAAACGACAAAAAATACACCATCGCGACGAGAATTAAATCATCTTTCTATAGAGGGGCACTTTGATATACTTTCGACGAACTTTTGTTTCAATTTTATTTTTCAGTCACGTCTAGAAAGATCACATGTGATTCTGGAAAATCACATGTGATTTGTATCACAAATCATATGTGATTTTATTAAATCACATGTGATTCTGATACAAATCATATGTGATTTTTTCAGACGTGACTGAAAAAAAATGAAAAAAAAAGTTCGTCGAAAGTATATCAAAGTGCCCCTCTATAGAAAGATGATTTAATTTTCGTTGCAATGGTATGTTTCATTTTACGTAACGATTAACGGTTTGTGAGATATTTAATTTAAAAAAAAAGTGGAAAATGAGTTTTATTTAATTTGATGAAAAAATGGAGGGTTGTGATGGGGTCTTTGGATCTATGATAAAAAGAGGATCTTTATTGAACTTTTGCCAGCGAACATATAGTATCACATATATATTGATTAGTATCATTAGAAACGGCGTTAATATATTTTAAGGAAAGCGTTAAGGTTACTAAAAATAGTAAGTTTAGTGAATATTAGCAAGATAGGCATGGAAGTTAAACATTTAGGATTCTCTAGTGCGTTTAAGGAAATATGGATTTAGCAAATATAGGGGACGGTATTACGTCCCGAAACTAAAAACTTTCCTAAAATAGAAACTTACTAAAAATGGTAATTTTTAGTTAAACGCCGAAACTTAACGAAAAACTCTATAATTTTATTTAGTCACGTTTTGTTAATTAAGCCAAAGCACAAACACTCATGGATGACTTTTTCTCTTATAAACGATTCGTACAAGTTTCGTATACCTTCCGTCTTTCTAAGACGCGTCATTGATTTAGGTTGCAAGTAGGACCTCTTGGCTTTATATCTCTTCATTGATATTTATCTCACCATTTGCTAAAGGTGAGTTCGTAGCCCCACGTTTTACAATTTCTACTTTACTACTTTGGGGTGAGAACATTGCTTGTTTTTAAACTATGGACACAATTACTTTACGTTACTTTTTCCTGATTACGTGTTGCCTAAGTTGCGAATAGACCACTAATGCCCGAACTATCATGAACCGTTAATTTCTTAACCGACCGTACTGGTTAAGTGAGCGCGAATGTTGTAAATAGATCTATTGGGACTAATTATCCCTATCCGGGTAAGTAGCGCTTACTAGATTCGGGAGACACGAACAAACGGATATATACCATGTCGGATTTTACTAGGTTATCTTGGTCAGATACCTCTAGGGAAGTTAATTTCTTGATTGGCATATAATATGCTTCTTTGAATTGAGTCTCGGTATCATGAGCTTAACGCAATAGTAAATACTTTTTATGTGAAGTTGTATCTGTTATAACTGTCACATGCGTATTGTGAACTTGTGGTCCACTCTTATTACTAAATTCAAACCTATGAATTCACCAACTTTATGTTGACTGTTTTAAGCATGTTTTCTCAGGTGCTTAGCTGGATTATTCTTGAGGTGCTAATTGATGTTGCCTGCATTGCCGGGTGTCTTTCAAGAATATTTATCTTTAAATTTAAATACTCGTTGTTTTAAAAACATGTTATGGTTCCGTTACATTTGTCTTAAGCTTCCGCTAAAACTATTTCTTTAATGTTAAGAATATTGTAAGACTTATTTTATTTTTAATCAAAGCAACGAGTTATGTTTTACTAAACGTCCATGTAGTGGTCGTTTACTTGTTCTTGTGTGATGTATATTATGATGTCATGCCCCCAGACACGTGTTTCCGTCCAGGCCCCGTTTGGGGGTGTGACAGATTGATATCCAGAGCCAAGGTTATAGTGAACCAGGTAGCTTATACTAGGTTTGGTCTATAACCAGTATGTGATCCTACGTGTTCTTACCTGCTTACATATATATCTAATAATAATAGCATATTATATATATATATATATATATATATATATATATATATATATATATATATATATATATATATATATATATATATATATATATATAAGTGCAAATTATATATATCATATTGCCATAATTACTTTATACATCATTTTGCCATATCATATTTTGCATCATACTTACTTCTCGGCATTGCACGCACTTAGCATGGTTTCATATAAAGAGATTTATATAAACTTTTGCTTGTGCAGGTTATGGCAGCCCCTGTTATTCCTATTTCGTCAGATTCATCTGAGGAGAGTGTGGGTTCTCATGTCCCACGAGTGATTCTCTTTGGCACTATTCCTACCAGTATCCCTGTTATCCCCGTGGTTCCTGCTGAGGTTCCTATTGCACCTGCTGATCCGTTAGTTGCACCAGAGGTGGGAGCAGTTTCTGTCATCTCACCTACCAGAGTGCTCGATTTGGTGGATTATTCATCTTCTTCTGATTCTGATCCATCAGAGGATTCCTTGCCTGTAGCACCAGAGTTACCATTGGTTTCACCCTTCTTATGTTCTGATGACTCGGAGGCGGACAGTGAGTCCGAGCCTGCTGAGCAGAGACCCGAGAGGCATGAGTCTCTTACACCATCATCTGAGTTTCCACTTGCACCTGTTGTTGCCCCACCCGGGATTCGTCGACGGCCAGCGATTCTTGTCCGACCCGGTGAGGCTATTCCCTTCGGTCGACCTTACCGCACCCACCCCAATGGGCCGCGTAAGTTGTTGACTGCAAGGAAGAGAGTTGGACTGCCCGTAGACTTGCATGGAGACGTGTATCTCATCGTTCTTCGGATCGTCACTCTTTACCAGATTTTACTTCAGACTCATCTTCTTCTAGTTCATCTTCGGATTCTTCATCAGATATTTCTTCAGGTTCATCTTCAGATTCATTATCACACTCATCATCAGTTCATTCTTCAGGATGCGATGCATCAGGTCAGTCTCATTCAGGACCATCGACTAGAGTTGCATCACCTAGATTGGTTGATCCCTAGGTTAGGACTCCACGATGTAGTGAGGCTTTTATGCGTTGGAGGTCTGCACCATTGTCCACTCTTTACCCACCTACGACATCAGAGTCATCCCTAGATTCATCTTCTAAGAGGTTATTTGATTCATCTTCACCTTCTGCTGGATCATCTCACAAGAGATGCAGATCCCCTGCTACTTTGGTACCATCATATACTCATGTTTCGAGATCGATAGCCTTGCTCTTGCTGATCTTTCGCCTCGTAAGAGGTTTAGAGATTCATACTCATTTGAGGTTAGCGGAGAGGAGCATATGGAGATTGGTACTGCTGAAGTAGAGAATGTTGCAGATTTGGGTATTAGTGAGGGAGTTGGATCTCATACTAAGGATGATATAGATTTGGGTGTTGAGGTTGCTACTAGTGATATTAGGGAGGACGAGGAGGAGTTTGAGGTAGAGGCCAATGCGGGAGGCACGATAGAGGTCGATGTAGATCCTTTGGTTACTGGCGGTATTTCTGAGCCCGCTGGAGGAGATGCTCCTGATCTTGAGGGTACTCTTTATGATATATCTCATTACATGTCTGAGGTTCCTCTTGATAATATTATAGAGTTTGAGACTACTCAAAGACAGTTGAAGGCTGGTCAGTTGGTGGCTAGCGGAGAGAGAGCTGGTTTGGCTGATAGGGTTAGGAGTCTAGGACGGGAGAACCTAAGGGTTCGATCTTTGTTGTGTATCAAGAGAGATCATGTCGACAGTCTTCGTCGTCACATGGCACTTTCTCAAGAGAAGTTTCATCAGGTTCGTAGGGATCGTGATGATACTCGGAGGAGACTTAGGAGGTTAGAGTCACTTGTTGAGAGACGTTTGGGATTTCGCCGTTAGTTTGGTAGTATCATGGTTATGTAGTACATTAGACTGATGGCTAGGTCTAGATATTAATAATGGAAATGTTGTAAATCAAGCATCCTCGCTATGGGATTGATTGTAACCAACTATGAATGTAGGATCCCGTAACACTTCACTTCATATAATCACACACGAAATTGGAACTAGAAATGAGGAGGTGAGTTGTTTAGAGAGAGAAAGAGGAGAGAGAAATGAGAGAGAAAAGAGAAAAGAATTATTAGATATTTTGAACAACTGAACAACTAACTTTTCCAAGTGGAAAAGTTCCTTATATACCCCGACACTTAAAAGTGACGCGCAGGATATTTAACTAGGACCCGGGCTCGGGTTTTGCTTGGGATTAAACCCGAAACATATACAATATTAGATTAACTATCGAGTCCGATTCCCGGTTTGAGAGGAAAGACATTCCAAAGACAGCATTTAGAACAACACGTTTACGTCACTAATATTTCAAGTGAATGCCGTATGGACTGACCAACGCACCGCGGGTATTCATGGATCAGATGAATACGGGTGTGCAAACCATACTTAATAAATTTGTGATCGTTTATTGATTACATCTTGATACCCCTAACCAAGAGCAGGAGAGCCAAAAAAAATGCAGAACACCTTAAGTTAATCCTGGAATTACTTAAGAAGAAAGAATTGTATGCCAAGTTTTTGAAGTGTGAATTTTAGCTGTCGAAGGTATAATTTCTTGGTCACTTGATTGATAGTGAGGGCATTCACATGGACCCGACTAAGATTGAGTCAATCAAGGATTAGGCATTGCCCAAGTCTCAGACAGAGATTCGTCAATTTCTAGGTCTTGCTGGCTATTACCGACAATTTATCAAAGGTTCTCAAATATAGCCAAGCCTATGACAACTGACTCAAAAGAACGTGAAGTTTGATTGGAGTGAAAAGGCAGAAGCTGCATTTCAATTATTGAAGCATAAGTTGTGTAGTGCACCGATTTTGAGCTTAGAACCCGAAGGTTTGTGAAAACTTCATGGTTTAACGGTGATGCTTCTTCGTAAAGGATGGGCAACAGTTTTTGATGCAAAAGGGGGAAGTTCATAGCCTACGCGTACCACGCAAACTTAAGATTCATGAGAAGAATTACACTACACATGACATAGAGCTTGGAGATGTAGTATTTGCTCTCAATATGCGGAGACATTATTTGTATGGCACAAAGTGCGTTATGTTTACTGATCACAAGAGTTTGCAACATATTCTACTAAAAAAGAGTTGAAACAGAGACAATGAGATGGTTAGATTGTTTGGTGCTATATGACTGCGAGATTCTTATCATCTCGGAAAAGCAAACGTGTGGCGGATGCCTTGAGCCGAAAGGAACGGCTTAAGCCACTACGGGTTTGAGCTTTGGTTATGACGATTAGTCTGAAACTCCCTGTGTAGATTTTAGACGCTCAGGTTAAGGCGAGAAATGAGGAGAATTATGGAACAGAAGATCTGTGTGGTATGATTAAGAAGCTAGAACCACGTGCTGATGGAACATTGTGCTTAAATGGGAGAAGTTGGATACCCTATTTTGGTAACTTAAGAGAGTTGATTATGTACGAGTCGCATAAGTCAAAGTAATTCGTACATCCTTGATCGGACCAAGATGTACCAAGATTTAAAGAAGCTGTATTGGTGGCTGAATATGAAGGCTGAGATTGCCACCTACGTCAGTAAATGTTTGACCTGCGCCAAAGTCAAGGCCGAATGCCAAAAACCATCTGGTTTGTTAGTTCAACCCGTGATCCTAGTATGGATGTGGGAAAACATTACTATGGATTTCGTAACTAAGCTACCAAAAAATCAACTGGTCAAGATACAATTTGGGTAATTGTTGACCGACTCACAAAATCTGCTCATTTCTTACCAATGAAGGAAACCGACTCAATGGAGAAGTTGACGAGACAATAATTGAAGGAAGTAGTGTCGAGGCATGGAGTGCCAGTTTCGATTATTTCTGATCGAGACAGTAAGTTTACCTCTCATTTCTAGAGATCACTGAACAAAGCCCTAGGTACTCAATTGGATAAGATACGCTTTACCCATCACATACTGATGGTCATAGTGAGAGAACCAACTCAGACTTTAGAGGCATGCTCACGTGTTTTTGTGATGTATTTTAGGAAAGGTTGGGATAGACATCCTACCTATTCTGTAGAGTTTTCTTACAACAACATTTATCAAACTATTATCAAGGCTTCACCGTTTGGAAGCTCTCTACTGCTGATGTATTCGCCTAATTGTTTGGGCTGAGGTTGGGATGCCAGCTCACTGGTCCCCGAACATATTCATGAAACAACTAAGAAGATCATTTAAATCAAAAAGAGAATTCAAGCTGCCCGAGATAGGAAGAAAAGCTATGCCGATAGGAGGCGTAAGCCATTAGAATTTGAGGTTGGAGACAAGGTCATGTTGAAAGTGTTGTCATGGAAAGGGGTGATACGTTTCGGCAAACGGGAACTGAACCCACGTTATATAGGACTTTTAGGTTTTTGCTAAAGTGGTAAACGCTTTGCTTAACGACTTGAACTCCCCGAGCAAGTTATGCGAGTTCATAGTACCTTTCCCATGTTTCCAATCTAAAGAAGTGTTTCATAGATGAACCCCTAGCTATTCCGTTAGATGAGATCCAGATTGAGGACAAGCTCCATTTCATTAAAGAACCAGTTGAAATTATGGATCGAGAAGTTAAACAGCTGAAGCAAAGCCGCATTCCAATCATGAAGGTCCGAAGGAATTTGAGACGAGACCCAAGTTTAACTATGGGAGCGCGAGGACCAAAGAAGAAACAGTACCCTCATCTTTTCGTTAACATCCTTCAGCCACGTCTTAAGCTTTGAAGACAAAGATCTTTAAACGGAAGAAGAATTCTCAAAACAAAACCCCGAGAAAAGTCAGGTTAATATTTTAAAAACCTTTTTCCGGACAGTTATTTTTGACTTTTAAACGTTAACTTTTGAATCGGCGTTTACCGGGAATAAACCCGTGTAAACCTGAAAAACGTCCATCAACACGCTTCCGCATTAGATATTCATTAGTTTTTTAGATATTATAGAGTTTATTTTTATCTTTTTCTAAGTGTTTTTTCGTAGTTTGCGATCAGCTACCGATTATTTATTTTACCTTCTAACGTTTAAATTGTGTGTTTTCGTGTTTTTGACCTACGGAACCTTAAGAAACCGAATTTTACTCACGTGTAAACTCTAGTTATCGTCCATATCATATTGTTAAGCCAAAAATTTCATTCATATCCCTCCTCCTCTATATATTAGACGCCTAAACCTGAACCAAATGCACCATGAATCTTGAAATAAATACAAGAGCAGCTTTTGAAATATTCATTGCAGGTGCATGAAAGTGACAGATGGGGAAATCATTCTCAATGCACATATCCTATGAAGACTTGCCCATAGTGATCATTGAGACTGATGCACCCAACCCCTTTGACTTGGAAATTCAAATTTGAGACCTAATAGAATCCATGGACCAAAATTTTGAACCATGATGGTCCTTGTGACCTAGTTTCGGCCGAACCACACACACACACCCCTTTGGCGTGTGTTGGTCACTTAATACTTAAAACCATGTAACCTTAAACCTTCCTTTGGCCTATAAATACCCCATTATAACACACACTAGGGTTTCATATCATTTTCCAAGCCTCATCAAAATTTCACATCTCTCTTTTCCCTCTCTCTAGTCCACGACCAACAAACACCCCTTATAGGGTTTTCATATCTTTGATTTCTAGCAAGATCCACTCATTCCAAGTTCATTTCTAAGAACATCTAAGGTGTTTTGAAGCATTGGTTCTTTATATTGTCAATGTTTTAATTCAAGATCCTACAAATTTAGGGTTTGGTATTATTTAGGGATATTGTCTAGATCTATTTAGTTGGGTATAAATCTTGTGATTTCACTACTTGTTCTTCATTCTTGTAAGTATCTTGAATCTTTCCTTGTGGTTTTCCTTATGTTCTTCTTATATGTTCAAGATCCATACATCCATATGTTGTGTTTTAATTTTTTTTGAAAGATTATAAAACAAGATTTTATAAATAATGATGTTCCATTTGTTTCACTAGTTAAATACTATGTTCTTGGTGAGATGAGAGTGGGATGAGTGTTGCAACAATAGAAATGAGTATTAGGTAAATGTAGGGGTGGTTTTTGGTTTGGATTAATTGTAATGGAGACAGCCTAGATTAGGCACTATTGTGAAGTTATGGTGGATTTTGGTTGCGTTTTTTACAAAAAGTGCTTGTTGTCCCAAATTTGTTTTGAGATTTTGATCGACCTAAAAATGTTTTCATTAGGTGTAAAAGGTAGTTTTTGAAGACTCGTTCGAATATATAGTTTTTCATATATCACACTTTAAAAATGGATTTAAAACGACCAAGTTATGGCCAAATGAAACTTGAAACATTTTTCGCAAACCAAATTAATAGTTTAAATGGTTTTCAGACATTTGTGGAGACATTCTAAACATTTAAAAAACATATAGTAAAACACTTATATATTTATTGTTTTGTTTAATGACGCCCCGTCAACATATTTTGGAAAAGAGATAATATTACTAAAAAATTGTAATTTTGTAAGAATTTAGCGAAACCGACTTAGAAAATTAAGGTAAATTTAAGGCTAGGTAGAGGCTTTTTTTACATATTGCAACTTAACAAATATAGGGGACGGTATTAACGTCCCGAAACTAAAAACTTTCCTAAAATAGAAACTTACTAAAAATGGAAACTTTTGGATAAACGCCAAATCTCAAAGAAAACTTATGATTTCATTATTCATCATGTCTAGTTAACATAGGCTAAAGCAACACACATGTATATGTCTTTTGGTGATGAACATATTGTCAATTCTTGGCATACTTTCCGTGTTTCTGAGACGCGTTATTATTCTAGGACGCGGCTAGATTTCTATATCACATTTTACTTGCGTGATTATCATTTGCCCCATGTTTTACTACTTTTACTTTACTATTTTAGGGTGAGAAACATTGCTTGTTTTTTAAAACAATGGCCACAGTTACTTAACGTACCTTTTCCTATTACGTGACATGCCATAAGGAGCGAATAGACCACTAAACCCCGAATTATCATGAAACCACAAGTACTAACCGACCGAACTGGTTAAGTGAGCGCGAAAGTTGTGTAAATAGATCCTGTTGGGAGTAATTTATACGATCCTGGTAAGTAGCGCTTAACTAATATTCGAGGTCCCCCGAACAAACGGATATATACCATGTCGGAATGTCAATAGGTGATCTTGGTCAGATACCTCTAGGGCGTGGAATACTATTTGGCATATAAAATGCTTCTTTGAAATTGAGGTTTCGGTGGCCCATGAAGCTAGTGCAATTAGTAAATACATTTCCCTTTTAGTGAAGTTGTATCGTTATAACTGCCACCGTGCGTACTATGAACTTGTGGTCCCTTTTTTAATACAAACTTCAAACCTAATGATTCACTCAACTTTTATGTTGACCGTTTTACATGTTTTTCTTCAGTTGCTTAGCGTGATGTCTTTTGCTTGCCTATTTGGTGTCGCTATACAATTTGCGATTTTCAAGAAACGTTATTATCTACTGATTAAACATCGTTGTCAATTTCTAAAACTTTTATTCGCTTCCGCATATTATCTTTAAACTTATGTCAAACTTTAACTATTTTAATTAATGCAAAACTATGGTTGTATTTTCAAATGTACTCTTAAGCCGTTTCTTTGTACTTGTGTGATGTATATTTATGAACGTCACCGAAGTCACTGCCCCCGGACCCGTGTAAATATCCCGTCCCAGGCCCTGTTTGGGGTGTGACCCAAAATTCCACTAACCAGTCGTTACCAATTGATAGAAACGTACTCGTAATACCAAGGTCACCCATATGGCCTAACTAAGCTCACAACCAAAGGTTGAAGATAGGTCATTATTTGTGATCCGATTGTGATCACGATTGTAATAAATCACTATAATGGAGACTATCCCGACACTCTAGATTACTTGTCCTTATCCCACTAGATTCCCAGTTGAAGGATAGTTCGCATACAAAGCACTAAACAATAGAAATGGATAAAACATAAACTAGCAATTCAACGATAAATTTAAAGAAATCGAGATAAACAAACCCAACATTAAGATTTTCCCATACCATTGCTAATACCCGAAGGTAAAGCCTTCAAACGTCATAAATAATACAATAGTAATGATTTAGCCAAGGTAAATTAACCGAGTTAACGAATGATACCAAAAACTGAACGATTACAAAAGTATAAGAAATTACATGTTGTCTCCTATGGAATGCATCGCGTTGCTCGACCTCTTCTGCTCTTTTCTCCTCTGAAAATCAGCTTTTATGGTTTAGGTATCAAGAATATGATTTAGCACACTTAAAACATGTTTTTGCGTTTTCTATTTATAAGGATGAAGTAGTCTGATACGGCTATCCAATTCTTAGATAACGGCGATGGGTGTTTCTTGGAGTAGGGACCACGTTTGATATCTTCCCGAATATTTTATTCTCATATAGCTTGAATACGGCGTATTGCCTTTCCTGGATACGGCGTATTGGATCTTGTGGTCTTCGTGGTCTTTGGTGAGTGCAGGCACAGATACGCCGTATCTTCCTTGATGGATACGACGTATTGGTCTTTAGAATAGTAATCTTCAAAATATCTTTGTTTAAGCTCCAGAATGCGTGCTTTTAAGTCAACTTTCACCAAGTACTCCATAATTACTGCAATTCACAAATATAAATGATTAAGTAACAATTCTTTGCAATAATTATACAAAATGGGTGTTAATTACATGGGATAAATGATGCTATAAAATAGACGTGTAAAATGCCAACTTTACAAAATAGTAAGGCTAACATTAGTTTCTTTCTCTTCTAGTTTTCTATTTCCCATCTATCTATTTTCTTTAGTTATTCACTTAAGAAATTAAGAATGCTGGAAGTGATCTAGGCAATGTTCATCTTATTATGACATAGCCATGAGGCGCTCAACCGGACCTTTTGGATCTTCAAAATGTTTTTGGCTTTAGATTGATACAAAAACAATCTCCCTCCAAGATGGTGTCACACGTGAACTGGTTACAATGTTTCCTACAAGCAAAAATAAAGCAAAATGATAAGAATGAAGTCCAGCATTCCTTGAGATTATCTTTTTAGCGACCTTGATCGTCTTGAATACTCTAACTTTATTTCTTCAGCTTGCAGACAAAAATACTGTGTCTTGTTGTGTTTTTACTCCCTCCCAACTAGTATGCACTTTTCTTCAGCTCCCTCCCAAACTGACATCCCTAAGACTGATAAGAATTAATACACTAGTCTTCTCAAAGACATCCTTTCTCATTTAGGATGCATTGTAGGAAGGGATGATATCATCAACATCGACTCACTTAGGAAGCGTTCCAGTCCCGAAGTACACACTATATCACTTTTAACGAAGTTGAAACCGTAGCACCAAAATCAATTAAGATCCGGAAATATACTCATGTGTACATCTTATACCGAAGTACACACTTTATCACTTCTAGGAAGTCGAAACCGTATCACCAAAATCAAATAAGACTCGGAAACGCACTTTTCTCCATCGAGGAAAGTAATGGTATGAATTGCTACACCAAAGTCAACTATGTCCCGAGTGTAAGCAATATCCCTCTATGTAGTCTAAACGATAACATCAAAGCGATAATATAAAAACAACTAAGTACCGGATGTACACATTTCTCCCTCCATGATGATGACTAACTGAGGAATCATCATTAACACATGGCGTACATCTTATGCCAACTGAACTGCTTACTTACATCATAAAACCTGTGAATTTGAATAAAGCAATACTCTATTGAAGAGAAAATGTTGGAAAAAGAAAAATACTCTCTTTACAAATCTCTCTTGATTAACCCGATCTAAATCCCCTTATCTATTCTGTCGGCTAATACTGATGACCATTGATGGAGACAACCCAATGAAACGAACCCGAGAATGAAGCAAAATCCCAGACTCGTGACTAAATCTTGTACTATCTGCGTGACGAAGAACGGTGCAGAGGCAAATCTCTAAGTACTATATACTCACCCAAAAGTATATAAAAAATACAACACCTCATGAAACCTCCTCAACTGCGTGAGACACTGAGTACTACAATGTAACTCCTTAAAGTGATAGCTATAACCCGTGAGTACTAAAATGTAACTCTTTACATCAGGTATAACTAGATAAATCAAGTCTTCATCACAACCGTATATGCCCGAACAAGTCATCTTCGTTGTAGAGGTAGAAGTAATCAAAACCAAGGCCAAACCTTGCAAAACCAAATGGCCAATTTAACGGACATGCTTTCTAAGTTCGTGACTTCTAATACCGCCTCTACTTTGGGTTCGGGAACTCTCTCGGGTAACACCGTTACTAACCCGAAGGAGGATTTGAAAGGTATCACCACCCGAAGTGGTGTTGCTTATCAAGGACCCGCGATTCCTTCTACTTCATCTTCTTCTTCGAAAGTAATGAATCGTGATACCGAGGTTACAAAGGATAAGGTGCTTCCTACTAATAACGGAGGTACCAAAGACATCCACCCTTCGGTCGTCCAAATTGAAAATCAAGTTCTAATTTCCGAGCCCGTTGTTGCTCCCGTTAGTGCTCTGATGCCTAACCAAAGAACATCAATTCCATTTCCTTCAAGAAGAAATGATGAAAGGCGCCAAGAAAAAGCTAAATAAAATACTTTCTATAAGTATTTTAATACTATAAGTGTTATCCCACTAGTTAATCCATTACACAACAATAATTTATACCAAGATGCTAGAAAGTAAGAAATCTTAGAGAGAGAAAGTAGAGAGAGAAACTAGATTAGAGAGAAAATGGGAAGTTACAAGTTATGGGAAAATGCAACCAACACCCTTCACCAAGTGTGGTGAAGGGATATTTATACTAGCCTGGCACTTAGGCTTTCTAAATGGGTCGGGCTTGGTTTAACTTGGGCTTTGAGCCCGAAACACAGACAATATTAGATTACAATCCAAGCCCGTTGAACCCGACTAGCCTATTACAATACAAGACCTATTTTGACTTTCTAAGACCGATAACATTCTTGTTTGACTTAATATAATTAAGGCTAACAATCTCCCCCAATGTTGAGGTCTCTTTCTTCAAACTTCTCTGTATCACCGATGACATTGAAGATATGACATTTAACGTTTATGCTTTGCCTTGTTATGGTCTTGTCTTGTTTGTAATGGCTTTGTTCATTCATGCTTTATGATCTTGATTTTGAGCCTTTATCTTTTTGACTTTGAGTTCTTGAGATCGTTATCTTGCATCATCTCCTTGACTTGAATCATCTTGATTTGACTTCCTTGATCAACTTGTGCTCTTGACCAACATGCTCATACTTGTTACATTCTTGTTTGACATATGATTATAAGTCTAACAATCTCCCCAATTGATGATTCTTTATTTGACTTTGAGGCTCTTTGATGGTGGGGAAGATTAGAATCAACTATCTTGACGTTGAATGATTGACTTTGAAAGCTTGAGTATGAGCATGTGGTTTATGAATCCGACTTCGCTGGAATGAGGCTGCAACACCGTCGTCTTATCCTGAAATAAAACAGTTAGCAATAAAAGATGAATGATATGGATTTGTTCATTCATCTTGACTTTCGGTGTTGCATTAACACTCCCTGTCTTTCCGTTTTATTAGTATTAAATATATTACATGTGATTCAGGTAGATTTAAAGAATTCTCCTTGACAGGGTTTCCAGCTCAAAGCGTAGGATCTTCTAACACAGATGTATTAGATTCACCATGCTTGCTAGTTCTCATTACCGGAACGTCTCAAAGCAGACAACACGGTAAGAGTGAATCAGATATTTACTATCTTTCTGATTAAGTCGTCAATTCATTTACTGGACCAAAATTGATATCCAGTTTCACCAAGCTGATTCATTATAGAATCATTGGCAAGTCACATACCAAGAGCTTGTTTGATGGTTGGCTCAAGCAGGATTTCCATCTTCACTTGTCGAATACTTAGTCATCACTCAGATGTGTTGGCGAGATCTCAAGGAAATGATTGCGTAGGACTTCTTTGTTACAGCTTGTGAACTTTATGGTGTTCAACAAGTGTATTTTGACATTGTGTCCTAATGAGATTTATAATTTGATCTCTCTTGGCTTTAGACTCGATTTGTGCACTTTGGTTTTAGTAATCGGAGGAAATTGGAGCAGACTGCCACCTTCTTTCAATTTAACCAATTCGGAGTGAGATGTCAATAGATAACGTGGTGTATCTCTGTGACAAATGAGAACAATGTTTCTTTTTGAGAGAAACCCGAATGGCTGGGAAGGAATAAGGGTTGTTGCATTGCATCATTGGGTCCTTGATGTCGTCTTCAATATAACAATCATCATTGTGATTTTGATTGATTATGTGTTGACCCTGGTTTCTGTCCTAGGTGTAGGAGAGCTTCTTTTCTTTTCACCTTTATCATACATTCTTTTTCATTCTTCAACCCCTTCAATGCTTACCAAGACGTCATTACTATCACCTTGTTGTGATTGTTCCAGTGTTAGCTCAATCTTAGTCGGCATTATTCCCTTATACACATTCATCTCCAATCATACCTAAGGACTGCTATTTCTAACTATGGAGATTTGTCCTTGTGTAAGATCCCCTCTGGTTTGGTTGGATAGTAGGGATTTTTACCCTATAACCTAACCCCTAATGATTCAGAATCGTCAGTGAAATTAATAGGTTGTTTGGGTATAGAGATCGAACCATAAACCTTTTTCTGACATTGTTATTTTTTCAAAATACTCCCCCTACACATGTGCTCGAGATTCGTAATTGTTTAGCACATGGAGGGAAAGTGTGTGACTTAGAGTCTTAAAGATACATCGTTGTTATAACTATTCTTACATTACATTTTTCCCTTATTTTAAATAAAAAAACACTTAGTATTTAAATGCCAATTGAATAAAGATTTGACTTGAATATTCAACGGGGAGAAAAAATTATACACGATATTGCATGAATTCAGATTCTGTAGCTCCCCTTCAACTGATTTGTGGCGATACAATATTTATTAAAAACTTGACATTGGAAGGAAAAATTGATAAGACACCACAAAATGTTGGAAGACGGAGTGAAAATGCCTTACGTGAACAATGTATATTTATAATTGACATTAATTTTCCACATTTTAATTCACAATTGTGTTTGGATACATAAAATTGGACATTTATGTGATGTATCTAAAACATTAAAGGCTTTGTTTAAAAAAGCTCCCCCTCAGAAAATTGATTCACTTGAATGGACTTTTGCGTACTATAATTCTTTAAAAAATATTATTCGAGGATGGAGTGTTAAACACTTAATTATTAACAAATACACTCTTTTGATGGAAAAAATACCACAAATTATATTGTAGGACAATTTTGACATTGAAAGTTTCTTTTTGAAAAAAATTGTGTTCAACGTATTTAAAACATGATAGAAGACTTCTCTTCTTGTGTGTAGAGTAAGCGCATGAGGCGTACACTTTCCATATGTCATTTCTGAGACCAGGTTATGACTGAAAATGTACATAGTCATTGAGAAAATTGAACATAGACATGTTTTGAAAGCATTTGATACTCTTGTTCGAACTTCATTTACACGCCCGTGTCGATGATAATCAACATTTCTAGGTAGTAATATGTTATCGATCCCATGAGACATGTCGAGAATTTCTTTTTGGTTATTTTTGAATTTTTTTCTGATTTTATATTTTGTTTTTTCTAGGGTTTTATATTTTTCTATTTTCTTTTTCAAAATTTGTATAAATAAAAAAAATAAAGAGAGAATAAAAATATTTACAAAATTGAAGTTTCTATTAGCAGTGACAGTTATGGCTAGAGTTGAAGTGGATGAAGTTGAATCTGGTTGTTGTTGACGTTTATTTGATGCATCAGTAGTATTGACAGCGGAAGACTTTAAAAACAACTTGATTTTTCCATTGAAATATTCGTCGAACAAAGGATGTTTCCGAATAGCACCACAGTATTTTTACGTTGTTACTGTCTAAGCTGCTTGATGAACTTCTTTTTTTGCTGACATTGTGGTGCGAGGCTTGATACCGTTTTGTCAAAGTCGTTTGTCATTGCGGTTTCGAGCTTGATCTGTTGTAATCAAACGTCTTTTTTCTGACATTTACGGATCGTCGGCTTGAATGATGTGATCAAACGTCAATCTGTGATCCACCTTTGACAATGGGTTTTCTGAGATATATCCTTTTCGAGCAACCCATACTCTGAGATTTTCCTTGTTGACATTACATATAGGTACTGCACTTAAATCAAGACTTTGTTCCTTTCTAAACATTGATTGACGTACCTGCACTTACATCCAGAGTTTGTTGCATTGCATGAATATTAGAGGATATTACATTCTGAACCATCGGGGGTTTCACTGTCAACACTTGCTTATGCAAGAGTCGATAGCTTTTACTGTAGGAATCCACCTTAAAGCACATCTTACAGCTGATTCGAAATTTCTTCCTGGGTTTTACACTAAGATCAAATCTAGGAGACGATGTTTTCTCAGACACAGGGCGGAAGTTTATTAGGAGAAAACCCTATGTCCTGTAAAGATTGTCTACTCTAGGTTTCTGAGTATGACTCTTTTTATCTATGGGTTTGTTACTGTTTGTGGTCTTATTGGATTAAGTCATAGCACGTGAATTTACTTCTCTTCAGGAGTTTTGTTATTACAAGCATCTGATTTGATTAAAGACACTCACTTATGACATTGTAGAACAATCAAGTTTTGGAATCTGAAAAAAGAACTAGAACTCTTAGAGTGATCTAGCTTTGGGCACAGCCGTTATCTTTACGCGACTACTTTAGATACATGGAAATATCCTAGATGTTTGTTGTTGCTCCTAGTGGTTTGGTGTGTGTTCATCAGTAGTGGTTTGAATTCTCGCAAGAAGAGTAGGCACACTAGTTGTTGAGTTCCTTATCTCTTTCTTGTAATTCTTTTTCTTAGCTACATCTAGATTGTGATTATGAACATGTCATTTAAAAACTAATCGCTTGGCATTGTCTTAGAACCTATGCCTAGATGAGTAGATGCATTCTTGTGATCGGTTTTGCAAGGTTGGATTCTGTTTTCTTAGGCAAATATGTTGAGTGACTGGTTTTTTAACAAATTCTTGTTCACATCAACAGGGAGGCACCGTATGTTTTTGACATTTGAGCCCTTGCAGATTTAACGCATTTCGGTTGTCTAACAAATGATTGGTTTCTTAGTGATCGGTAAACCGTTTCCAAGACTGATGTTGTATCAAACTTAGTATCTACACTATTTCCTTTTAACTGCCTTAAAGTCCTTTTTTAAAAGCAGCAATTGCAAAAACCTTTTTCCTGAATCTGAGTTTTATATTCAGCTTTATTAGCAAGAAAGATGTTGTACTGTTCTGTAGGTCTTAGTTCTCGTGATTTTAATAGTATCATACAAATCTTTGTATGCTGTTTCATAGTCTTATTTTCCTTACGTAATTAAGCCCACAATATGTTCTAAATTCGATGTTTGTTGGGAATTAAACATTCCAGTTATAATTGATGTGATGAGACAAAGTAAATTACAAGAATGAAACAGATTAAAAACAAGAAAGCAACAAGAAGGATCAAGTCGCATTAAAGAAGTCTTCAATGTATGGGAGGGACCTTAAAGTGCAAAGATAGGACTTCTATGTTAATTAGGATTCTTGTAACCTAAGAATCTTAGTATATAAAAGAGATCCTAGGTCGTAGAATTAATCAATCCATCCATAGAAAAACACAGACTTCTCAATGAGAGTCTGATTACAAAGTGTGTGGCTTTGTATATAGTTAGTTTAGTTAGTTGTACACATAATTAGTTGGTGTAGCCCATGTTATAGGTTGGGGTAATAAGAATCGTTTGAATGGAAAAACATTGTCCTTGATATATTGCATTCTTATTATTCCGCTGCGTGTTCAATATTATCTGTAAAACTAATCCTAGATGGGCTAACACGATTTTTTCAACTTTGGTATCAGAGCAGGTGGGCTCTTGATACTAGGATCAAGGTTTTATGGTGAAGAATGAAGAAGAAAACCGTAAATTCGTAATATGGTTTTTATTTCGGCACTCTTTCTGGGCAGCCATGGTAAAAATGTCATTACTCATTTAGTAACCGTTGGATCGTCACGTAAATTTTGAACGGAGGTTCTCACATATATATCTACTAATCTGACCGGTAGCGGGGACTTTCGTTTCAAGATAAGCTTTTGATAAAAAGTTATGATTATGGACGAGTGGTTGCAGAAAAAGAAGGGGTTTGGATTCGCTTATTGTAAAGGTACTGCTAAAAGTTCATGATGGTACTGATGAAGTTCTTGACGGTACTTGCTAGAATATGAAATAATGCTGGAGCAAATCTAAGTACTGTTTCTGGGTATTTGAAAGTACTGCTCAATTCATTATTCAAGGTACTGCTCCCTATATCAAAGTCAACTGCTCGTTCGTGAGCAAAGTACCGTGAAAAGATCAAGTACCGCTTGAAAAGATCAAAGGTACCGCTGAAAAGATCAAAGTACCGTTGAAAAGATCAAAGTACCGCTTGCTGTTTGTGAAAGTACGCTAGTGTTATCACGAATTACTTAGAAACGTACTGCTTGCTTTATCAGATATCGGGTAATACATGAATTTTGATTTTTGGATGGATTTGGATCTCGAATGCTTCGTTTAAGGGGAAGTTAACGGATTGATTTTTAAATGTTCTTAAACATTTAAAAGGCTCGTTTTTGAGATTATTTGAAGATGTGATTACGAAGACAGTTGATTATCACTCATTTGATGTTGTAGTTGAGTTTCACAGATGCGTGTTCTTATCATACCTTTTAGCAGGAGGTAACTTGTTTGTTTTGTATGGTGACGAAGACTTGCAAAATCTAGGAATGTGTGATTTTTCTTAAGGTGCTCAATGCTCACATTCGCTATCACTTGAAGGAGTTACGTTATTGTGCTCAGTGTCTCATTATAGAGAATGAGGATTTTGTCAAGAGATCGCGGTTTGCTTATACATTAGGAGTATGAGCTCAACGTCGTGGATAGTACAAGATATAAGGCACAAGTTTGGGAGATTCTACTTCTTCATCAAATTCGTTATACTCTATTTTCTTCATCAGTGATTACTACAAAGAGCCTACAGAATTTGAAGATTCAAGAGATGGTAAACATATTGGTTTCAGGGGAAGCTTATTGTTTACATGTTTAACCATCTACATGCACCACTTGAGGGGAAGTGTTTCATTACTACTGCTGATCTTTATTACTACTGCTAGTTTATATTTCTACTGCTCAAAGTCATTTTTCGTATTATGCTTCATGGAGGGTATTTTGAGTATTGGAAGGCTGGATTAGTAGTTGTGGTATATGATTTGTAGCTGTTATGATCCAAGTTGCATTTCTACAGAAGACCCCTATTAGATGATTACAAAAAGGGGAAGAAGATTACAAGTTTATTGATTTGCATCTTATTATGTGTGGTGGCATGATTATAAGTTAAGGGGAAGTAAGATTTTGTTTCATTCAGGGAGATGATTACATCTCAACTTCTCTATTTAAGGGGAAGTTCGTACACGACTTTGTTTGTTTTGTCATCATCAAATAGGGGAAGATTGTTGGGAATTATACATTCCAGTATAATTGATTTGATGAGACAAAGTAAATACAAGAATGAAACAAGATTCAAACAAGAATCAAACAAGAAGGATCAAGTCGCAATTAAAGAAGTCTTCAAAGTATGGAGGGACTAAAGTGCAAAAGATAGGACTTCTACTGTTAATTAGGATTCTTGTAAATCCTAGGAATCTCTAGTATATAAAGAGATCTAAGGTCGCTTAGAATTAATCATTCAACTCCTTAGAAATCACTGACTTCTCCATTATGATGAGTACTGTTACAAAGTGTGTGTGCTTTGTATATTAGTTAGTTAGTTAGTTAGTACACCATATTAGTTGGTGTAGCCATGTTATAGGTTGGGGTAAATAAGAATCGTTGAATGAAAAAACCTTGTTTTTGTTAATATTGACATTCTTAATATTCCGCTGTAGTGATTCTATTATCTGTAAAACGATCCTAGATGGGCTAAACGATTTTCAACATAAACGATTTTCAACAATGTTCATTGTTTCAAGTACATCAATTTCCTTTTCAATCTTGGCTTTATTACTTGTTTCATTCAAAATTTGACTTGTTCGCCCTGATTTTAAGATTGCTTTTTTATTTAAGTTACTGAGAGAAATGCATGTGTCTTCCATCTTGAAAAAATCTTCTTTGAAATTTGGGGCAAATGTCATCTTTGGAGCAAAGTATTTTCAGACTCGAGTGATTGTTTATGAGTATTCAGTTCGTCACGCGCGTTATCATGTGATGAATCAAGCATAGGACTTTTAACGTGAAATGTTTCAGGATACTGGTCATCACCCTACCTTCAACAATAGATTACAGTTGCTCAGTATGCTTGTTGTCCTATAGACAAAGATATCTGCATTCAGCATTTTGTCAATTGTACTCAGCATTTGGCTCTTCCTGTCGTAACCATTAGAATCAAAATGCGAGTAGGTGATATCTTTGCTGCATCAAGCTTTCTGTTTCATTCCTGACTCCTGCTGCTATCATCTTGCACTGTTGAGTTTCTGTTCCTAATGCTTTCTGTGTAAAACCAAATCAGCATCCAAATGCTCTTACCCGTATTCAATTTACTCTCTTACGTCTGGTCTGTCTATTATTCACCCACTTCTTTTTTTCCATATGTCTTGATGACGTATTTCTGTCAAGCAACGGACTTCTTAAACATTCCCAGGTGTTGGAGTAGGTGTTATCTGTGAAGTAGTTGACCTCGAGTCAGGTGTATTCAACAATCGTATGTGTCTGTCATTTGACTGTCATAATCCAATGTAAAAACTTTGAATTGATGAACTTTTGAACTGGTGTTTACCACCAAAAGGCTGTCATGATCCATCTTCTTGGGAAATTCATCTTTGTCAAGTTGTTTTGTAGTTGATTACGTTGTTAAGGAGCATGTTATTGTACTTGCTGAAAGTATCTCTCAACCTCTGGACAAAGAGTGACGATGAATGCCCTGCGTTTGAAATCCATGATTCGATGCGAGTGCCTTTTAAGTCATCTTTTGAAAGAACTTGAAGGTGTAATGAACGAGATCGAACATATGTATGCATTCTTTTCTTTTGCTTTTGACATCTTGTATTTGATTTTCGCATTCACATCTTTGGTTTTCAAATTCAAGCTGCATTCCTTTACGACTTTGCTGGATGCTGTTTCTGAATTACTGTTTATTCTCAGAACAAGTGTTTTGTATGACAACAAAATAAACTTTCAATGAATCACATTCATGCTGGAATTGGATGTGAATGATCATTTGTCATTTTCTTTGTGTTTTCAGCAACTTTTTTGTTTCAATGATTTGTGAAGTACGTTGTTGCATGAAGAATAAACTCAAGCATGTATTTTCCGAGGAATCCATGTTAAAGATCATTGCATCGTAAAATGATTGACATAATATCTTGTATATTCTTCATACGCGCTTTAATTCTGAAATTGAAAGCCATTTCCAAACGTTGTTCTGAGGACAGTCAATGTTGTTGTGCAATCAGTCCTAGAAAGTATATCTTTAGTAAGATGTTGTTCTAGTTAAATCCAAGTCTTGAGAGAACGTTTATTGAGATAGGCATCGTGCCATAATCTTCGTAAAGTTTCTGAGGAAACCTAAATAGAGACTTGATTTCTTTAAGATTGTGCATGTATTCTACTTCTTGGACGCCGACGGTGTCTCTTCTCTTGAATGTTAGTATTTGAACACGAAGAAAACTGTGGACATTCTGAAGAACACCTTTGATGTTTGAGTTTGCAAATTGGTATTTGGAATTGGACATTATGTAATGTGTTGGTTGTAAATGGATATCAGTCTTAAGTGTTATGAGTGATTCGATTATGGTTTCAAATGAATTAACGTCACGGGATTTTACAAATTAATGATTGAACGGATAAAAATTTACGGGATTTTACAAAATTCAATAGAAAACCGTGAGTGATTTGATTCGGAATCAGCGGCCAATGATTTAATTGTTAAAACAGATAATTTTCTGGCTAGGGTAAAAGCTGTTTGTTTAAAATAGGCTCACAAACTGGAAACTCACGGGCCTAAAAATACAGATGGGCCGTGAGCTGAACAAAAAACAAGTCAAACCACAAAATTCAAAAAATGAAAAATATCAATAAATCTAGTAAACGATGTGTTTTGGGTTTTGAAAAATCCATAACCAGCAAAAGGGCTGTTTGTTGTAGAGTAATTTGTCTGTTTTTCTCCTCTCGAATTTGAGAGGTCACGGGCCTGAAACGGACTTACGTCTCAAAAGTTATGGCAGTTTTACTGAAACCATTTTCTTCACACAAGATTTCTAGACAAAACGCAGTGCTATTTGTCAAAACGCAACGAATCTTGGTCAAAAACGCATCAATAAATTATTTGGGCAGGCGTTACGTTAGTCAAAAAACGCAATGTATGGTCTTCAAAACGCAACTGTAGACAAAAGCGCACGAGCAAAACGCAATTGAACTTGATCAAAACGCAACGAGTCAAAACGCAAGGAATTTGATCAAACGCAACGAGTCAAACGCCAATGAATTAATCAAAACGCAATGATTTTGTCAAACGCAATGACTTTTGTTCAAAACGGCAAGAGTCAAAACGCAATGAATCTGATCAAAACGCTACGATGTCAAAACGCAATGAAATCTAATCAAAAACGCAATTGACTTTGTCAAAACGCAATGACTTTTGTCAAAACGCAACGACTTTTGTCAAAACGCAACGACTTTTGTCAAAACACAACGGCTTTTGTCAAAACACAACGATGAACACTCCTTCAGTTAGGCAAAACGCAGCCAAGAAAAAATCTTCAAACTTTCTTGTAAGCTACGAAATGATGTTAAAACCACTTAGTAATGATGCAAGGAAGTGATCTAAGCCCAAAAGTACAAGTCTTTAACACTTTTAACCACGAAACAAAGATCAAAGTTGATTTTTTTTCTAGCTTTTTTCTTTATTTCGAACCAAAGAAAAAAAATCAACAAAAAACCCACGAAATTCAATCACTAAACACCCCTTTAGCTCTGGTACCACATGTTATCCCACTAGTTTAATCCAACTTTGTTCTTTACCAAAATGCTAGAAAATAAGAAATCTTAGAGAGAGAAAGTAGAGAGAGAGAAACAAGAAAGGAAGGTTAGATTAGAGAGAGAAAGGAGGATTACAAGTGTATGAAAAATGTAACCAACACCCTCTCCTTGTGTGGAGAGGGTTCTATTTATACCCTTGAGCCAAAAGTGGCATGTGGGCTTTTCTACTTGGGCCGGGCTTGGCTAAACTTGGGCTTTGAGCCCGAAACACGGACAATATTAGATTACAATCCAAGCCCGTTGAACCCGACTAGCCTATTACAATACAAGACCTAGTTTGACTTTCTAAGACCGATAACATTCTTGTTTGACTTAATACAATTAAGGCTAACACCAATTTTAGGCTTATTTTGAGACTTATAGGCTTATATAAGTTTATCATATCATAATAAACTTATATAAGCCCACAAGTCTCAAAATAAGCCAAAATGAAGGCTTATGAAATATAAGCCCAAATAGGCTTATGTTTCATAAGCCAAAACAAACACCCCCTAAAAGAAAAACCAAACAAATCCCTCTTTCTCCATCTCTGATTCAGGTTACCGCCAACAACCGTGCACCAAGTCGGACCCCTACTTCGACCACCGGTAAACCATCCGCAAACACATGTTAGTACCACCACCACAAGTGACCGAAATATTCACACGATATGCGTCAACCGCTAAACTATTCGCCGTCTGTTTGCATTGGATATCGAGGTCATATATGCATATCTATATTTTTTTTAGGTTTTTGTTGGTCACATATGGATCTTGAAATATTCACAAGATATTGTGTTTCTTTTTTATATCAAAGGGTATTAATTTTAGATCTAAATAGATATAATGTTTGTGTTTGTTTTCTTGTGAAAGCTTTTCATCCAAAAGCTCCAACTGACTCACAAGCTTTTGAAGCCTATCAAAAGTTTGATCAAGCATCTCTGAACTTGGAGCAGTGAAGTTTTCATATTGTTGCTTTAAGAGATTCCTTTGAGTCTTTTTAGTAGCTGCATTCCCACCAAATATCTTTTCAACAGCTTCTAGCAACTTCTTAGCATCCTTTATAAAGTTAAACTTTAACTGATGTTCATTGGGACTTTCATCTCTAATCTTCTCTGAGCCTTATCTTCAGCAGATGTAATAGGCATCACTTTTTCAACACCTTCCACAACTGCTATATTTGGCAAGGTTACACCATTCTCTATAACTTCCCATAGTGCATAGTTTATCATCTGAATGTATTGTTCAATCTTCATCCTCCATAACTTAAACTCACCCTGTTTGAGCATGGGAACTTTGGATGCAGCCACCATGTGTGCAGAATCTTGATCCATATCTTCTAGCAAAGTTTCTCAAAGCAACAAGCTCTGATACCACTTGTTGATCCCACTTTAATAGATCGAATTCCTTAAGCTTGTATAAGGATTAGTTATATTAGATAAATCTAACACAACTATAGTAGAAACTTTGTTTGAATGTATTAAAGATTATGCGGAATCTAATCTTTAATATTGAGAAGAATTATGAATGGAACAGTAATTCTAAGAACATATAATTCAACAAACAAGCTCCAATATTATAATAATACGAATACTCACAAAGTATTAGGGTTACAAAGACCTTGAAGCTATGATAATTCTATGAATGACTCGTATGGCACAACAATCTCTACATCCCTAAGGACCTCCTTTTGTACACCAAAATAAGGCGGGAGTCCTAACGCTTACAATACTTTCCTAAGTATATCAAATCTTTTAAACAAATAACTTATACATATCTTTTACCAAAATATCTCATACAAATCACATATCAGTAACTAACAAACTTAACAGTACTAACTTCTCATAGCAGCTTAACTCCTACAGCAGCATTAAACTTTGTACTAACATAGTACAACCTTTTTTAACTACTAGAGTAACTACTTAGACAGTCTTCTCTTCTCAAGCTCTGAGCAGTCTCACTTCCACTAGCAGTAGTAAACTTCCTCTAGTCAGTAGTCTACTTTGTCTATTACTGAAGTTGTAACTTTACAAGCAGTCTTAAACACTTGAAATAATTTATCATTGAGAACACTTCTATAGCAGCACTAACTTTGACTGAGCAGCATTAACATCAATAAGAGCAGCAGTAACTCCAAACAACATTAAGAAGCTTTTAATCCCAACACCAATTATGGCTTCTCGACCCCTAGTCTGGACCTAGTGTTCCACCATGTCAGTTCCTTACCGATAAATGAACCGACAATATACTTGACCTTTTGGTTATCTCCACATCCACTCATATATTAGACTGATTCCATTTTCTTAGTCCAATGAGTGTAAGCTATCGCACCATCCTTTCCATCATAGTCCTTTGGGTTACATGCCAAAAACTCCTTGTATGAACAACCATCTCGACTTTTGTTCACGCTAACATTCCTAACACTACCCTGGATGTTGCTGGCGTGGTTACCTACTTGAGCGATGATAGCAGGAAGCAGGTTTTGTAATGCTGAGTCGTTGACCGTAGAGAGTCAGGACTTCATCAATGCCTCCATCGTTTATGTTGCGCCGTCGGTCACCTCCTTGACCATCTTGATCACCAATATCGTCCACCACTCTGACTCCGTTGGTTCTCCAGTTCTCCCACCTTTCTCCACACCAGTCCGTCCGACCCGTCCATTCCACCTCGTGTGTAGTATTTATCGGCCTGCCCTTTGTGTCATCATCCTTGGTGCGGCTAATCTACAGAGGAGTAGTACACAATCAGTAACACATTAGGATAAGAGGGAAATTTCACATATAGACAGTCCTAATATAACTATATAGATCAGAATTATGGCCCACAGGTGTCACACTGATTTGAGTGAACATGATCACCCACGTCCGCGCGGTTTTGATGCAATCTCTATAATTATGTTGCCATCCGTATATAAATATGCCACCTTTCCCCAGTTGTACTCAGTATCCGGCTCACACAGCCCAGTGATTGACTTATCTAAGACGATAGACGATAATTACTCATAGAAGCAATTATAAACGGAAATCGTACACGAAGATCCTACTATGCAAGCTATATGAAGGTTCTTAGGTTATAGTCTTGGCTAAACCACCTAGTTCTCTATAACCTTAGCTCTGAATACCAGTCTCTCACACCCTGAATAAGGCGGAAACACGAGGCGTGATAGAAAAATTAATCGTCATAACACAAGGCGTCAATATAGAGAAATCTAAATGTGTGGAAACTAAGTGTCACAACATTTTCTGAAAACAAGCATGGAACTTTTGCCAAGACAAGTCGATAAACACATCACATAGTTTGAATTATTACAAATCAGCTCCTCAACATCAGAGTGATACAAGTCTAAAGATCCAAAACAAAGCATAAATAGAATTTCTAAAATGCAGTCTCCATAGAATGAATCCTTAAGGGATGATCTTAAAGTCTGTAAATAGGCATGCTAGCTTGCTATCAACGAGCATTCACTTCACGTAAAAATGATATTCGAAAAGGTCAACATATAAGTTGGTGAGCTCGTAGGTATTATAAGTAAACCAGCTTCTGTGGCTAGAAATTTAAGAACGGATAATTATGGCAATAGAAAGCAGAATGCAAGCAGTAGTAATTAGATTTCCGCTATACGAAAACACATCATACCATAAAAATCTAAACCCAAATCAACCATCAATAAGTGGTGCTACGCGCTTATAGATTTCCAAACCTATCGCCTACTACCCCACCCACCTCCCACAGCCCCTGGAGCTACACGGTTGGCTAAGTAGTATTGAGCAGAAGTCCAAATGGAACTTTGCATAAATAGATCTCATAGCATTCACATAGCATTCATACACGCAATCATAGGCACATAACATTGTCCAAAGAGAAATAAGAGGTTTTGCACAGTAGTAAAAGTAGTTTGAAATAGATTTGAGTATCATTTTCCCCCAACGGAAAAGAGTTGTGGGGCTACGAGAACTCACCTTAACAAAGATGATAGGTAGCTCACAAAAGATGATCAAACAATAGTATGCAACGGTGTCCAGTCACGACCTAGTCCAGTTAATGTCCGATTTAGAAATATGTTTTAAACGTATGACATTAAGGTTATGCATAAGCGGGTCTTAAAACATGTGTTGTACAAATTGTTTTTAGTCACATATTGGTGTGTGATGGTCGATAAATAGTAACTTAAAGAATATATAATACTGAAGTAGTTATATACGTCTACTAGTATAATACTCATAATGTGACATGATATAGTCAAATAATAAAAAATAAATAAAAGAGAAATTTAGAAGTACTGAACTACACGATAAACCATTATTGAGCAATATGTTCGACGTTTTTCCCGGTAAACCCACAGTTCCCTAAACATTTACGCGTTTATAGTATAAGTATTTACAATGTTTTAAAATATCACAAAAATGAATAGTAAAGAGTTTTATATTTTATAAATAAAATATATTTTCGTCTTTTTGTAGGTTTATTAAAATAATAATATTTTATTATTTCGTCTTTTGTCAAATTTTGAGTAAATAAGTATTAGTGAAATATTTTCTAAGTATAATATTTTTATAAAATTTCGGCATGACCCGTTTGTTTATAAAACGTTTTACAAGGTTTTAAACCTTATTTTTAAACACTTTCCCCAAATCCACTAATTTTCGACAAAGTGCCAAAACCTACGTTTTCGTGATGTTTTATCAAAACATATTTTTCCAAACGACTATTCTAACCCTTTTAATACCTACAAGCAAGGTTTCAAAAATCGTGAATCGTTAGCCGGGCGGTCGACCACCTTGTAGCTTGTAATCGGTCAAGGCAAGATTAATCGACGATTTATCGGATTGGCATTTCTGGCAAAATTTTGGTATTTCTGACAAGTTTGGTGTATTTTCGGCAAGTTTTAGATATTGTTGGCAAGATTTTTCTAAAAAACAACTTTTAATAGATTTAATAGTTAATATAAGGGATCAAAACAAGTTTACGGTAAGTTTTGGGTACTTCCGGCAAGATTAGAAGGTTTTCGGCAAGTTTGACCACCGTTGACCATTGTTGATCGCCGTTGACCACGGTTAACCTATTGTTTCGACCCTATAACATAAAATCGCAAGGTTGTGGCCTTGTACGCCCTAGTCGGCGCTAAATCTGCTTGTAGACCTTGTTTTGGAACACTACCTACAAGTCTAAATCGATCAAATTCGCTTAAAACGCTTAAAATAACTAGTTTTTCACTTATTGGGCCTTAAGGCCCAATAGTAGTCTGAAAGCCTTTTCCTTTAGTTTCAATCCCAAAATAGTTCATTAAGCAACCAACGAAAAATCCGATAGTATTAATAAGTCGAATATATCAATATAAATAAGCACTATGAATAAATAGAAAATAAGCCAAACGAATAGCCTCAAAAATAAGCCGAAGCTTATTGGGCCTTGTTTTGGGTCGTGGCATGTATAAACCTAAATAAACACTCCCGTAAATATACCAAGTCTGAAATCAAATAACGAGCTATAAAATATGTGAATAAGTATCTCTAGTATTCAAATAAGCCAACCAAAAAGTTGTCACACCCCCAAACTGGGCCCTGAGAACGGAATAAACGTGGCCCAGAAGGCGTGACGCTCCTTGATATCTCAAAGTACAAAGCATAAAGAAAACCTCAAATGTACGTTTTTGCGAAAATAAACAACCGTTGCGTAAAATTTAAAATAATGAATAAGTTTACATCGATCAAATTAAAAGGATTTAAAAGACAATACGCGGAAGCTTAAATGAGTTCAACAACGGTATTTAAAGGCATAGATAAATCTCTGGTAAACCTGTATAGGCAAATAGACTTAACATAAGTCAAGCAACGACATCCATGCTAAGCACCTGAGAAAAACATGCTTAAAACGTCAACATAAAGTTGGTGAATTCATAGGTTTAGTTCAAACATTGATATAGTGGACCACAAGATTTCAAAACGTATGTGACAGTTATAACAGATACAACTTCACATAAAGAGGTATTTATGTTGCACTAAGCTCATGACACCGAAGCTAATTCTGAACGTAGCATATAACATGCCAAATGATCTGCTTCCATTCAGGTGTCCCGACCAAAGACAACCTAACTATTTTGACATGACATATATCTTTAGTCCTTGGACAACACCGAACTAGTGAAACGCTACTCACCCAGATAAGGGAATAAAAGTCTCAATAGATCTATTTAATTCACTCTCGCTCTACTCACAACCTCAACCGTCCTACCGGCAAGTAAATTAACATGTCAGGTAGTATCAAGGCAAATAGTGGTCAAACGTCTACTTAGGCAACATGTAAACTGGGAAATCTCACGTATAGTACCTTGTGTGCAATTTTAAAAACAATCTATGTTCTCACCGTACAGTTATAACACCTTTATTCAAAAACTGAGTAAACAAGTTAGAGGGAGGCTGATTGAACTCACCATATACGAGCGCGGTAGTGGATCAAAGGAATCAATCAAGTGGAAAATGAATCTCACGTTCACGACCAACCTATCATATAGACTTTGCCATTAGAATGAAGTACAAACGAAATAACGCTTAACGCAAGAACGATCATCCAAGCACGAGTAGAAACACGACGTATCCCTTTTTAAACGTAACTTTCGAAAGTTAAAGTTTGACAAGTCTCCGACGTTTTGAAACATCTTCGAAAATATTTCGACTTTTAGTGTATTTCATCTTTTTAGTGTATTTCGTCTTTTAAGTCTGCATTCTTGTCTTTTAGTGGGGGGGGTATCCCCCCCCCCCCCCCTGCATCGTTTAGTGTATTTCGTCTTTAGTGTATTTCGTCCTTTAGTGTATTTTCGTCTTTAGGTCCCCGACACGTCAACTTGACTCATAACCAAAAAGTTGACCTAAACCGACACTTAACTTTTCTACATTTTATCACATAATTTGATAATAAAATATATTTTCGACCTTTTATAAAGTTTTATGAAATTTTAGCATACCTTTCTAAAAATACATCGAACTTTCCATTTTATCAACCTCGACTCGTGAAAATAATTCGTTTTTAGACAAAAGTACATCTTTTTATGACTCAAAAGGATATCCGATCTATTTCGACAAACACCTCAAATATCGCAGCAAATCTCGTTCTACACCTAAACCTCTTCGACATTCAATTTACGCTTCCACAAATCCACATCTAACTTAATCTCTTCGCCAACAATATTTTAAATTAATATATGATAAATCTTAAATAAACGATATAGCCGTAATAATAACAAATAATATAATAATATAGTATATATATATATATATAATACTACAAAATATATATCAAAACAGTCACAACGAACTTTAAAACGCAAAGTACAACTACTTTTTATGTCTTCCATGTATAAAAATCTTAAACTTTAGACTTCGTAGTTTATGAGAAAAAATACAATAATAGATTTTCCACAATGAATCCAGCTTTTGTACACCTTTGTTCGAAATATCAAACTGAATGCAAAAGTACAACTAATTATTATGAAAATAAAGAGATACTTACAGAAAAACGGCGACGATAGGATATTAGAACTAAAAACAACCAAACGATGTTTTAAATAAAATACCCGATGAAACTAACAATCAACTTGTTCTTCAATGAAAAACTGATTGAAAATGAAAAATGTATGATTTTTGTGAAGTTTGGTGTTTGTTCGTGTGTTTTAGGGAGAAGAGTGCAAGAGAAAATTTGTATTTTTGGTGGTGTGCAGGAAGAATGAATATGTAAATCGTAAGATATATAACTCAAGTTATATGACCCAAGTTTCATACACACACACACATAAGAGTTGTGCCATTAGGGTTGGCGGGACAAGAAATAGGGACCAAAAACTGACTCCACCTATCAAGTAAGAGGACTTGGGACACAAAATAGGTTGCTAGGATCACTGGAAGCTATGTCTAGGAATCAATTTCAGAATTTGATCCACTGTAAACATATACATGTATACATAACCGGTTACAAGAGGCCAAAAGGGGGGACCAAAATGGTTTCCAACTTTCTAGGGAACTAGTGCTCAAAGATGAATTAATTTACCAAGCATGCATGCACAACAAAGTATAGATAAAAAACGCGTATACACGGTAAATTAACGCAATCGAGTACGGCATCATGATCTATTTAATGATACTTTTTAAAATATGTTTTAAAACATAAAAACGTGGCTATTGCCAAAATACTACAACGTTTGGTGTCCCGGTTCGCTCCCGGTGACGATTCTTAGATAATAACGAAACAACTTCCCCGCTAAACGGTAAAGCTAAACGAAACATTTAAAAATTCAAATTTTCTACACGGAAACGGCTAATTTACTGAACGGAAATTCTCGGGTTGTCACATTCTTTCCCCGTTAAAGAATCTTTGTCCTCAAAGCTTAGGACGCAACCTCTGCGGCGGGTGCATAATTGGTGAAAATGTGCGGGTATTTCTTTTGCATTTGGTCTTCACGCTCCCAGGTGAGCTTAGGACCTCTCTTGGAGTTCCAGTGTACTTTGACAATCGGAATACGACTCTGCTTCAGACGCTTGACCTCACGGTCCATAATCTCGACAGGTTCTTCGATGAAATTCAATTTGTCGTCAACTTGGATCTCATCCAATGGTATAGCAAGCGGTTCATCAGCCATGCATTTCTTCAATTTCGAGACGTGAAACGTACTATGAACTCTACTCAACTTCTCTGGAAGTTCTAGACGATAGGCAACGGTTCCTACTTTGGCAATGATCTTAAAAGGTCCAATATAACGAGGGTTCAGCTTTCCCCGTTTGCCAAAACGTATCACTCCTTTCCAAGGAGACACTTTCAACATGACCTTATCTCCTACTTGAAACTCAAGAGGTTTTCTTGACGATCACGAGCGGCTTGGATATGGCTCTTTATTTGAACTATTCTCTCGGTTGTCTCGTGGATGATCTCTGTGCCAGTGAGCTGACTGTCCCCAACTTCAGCCCAACAGATGGGTGATCGACACTTGCGCCCATACAACGCCTCAAACGGAGCAGCCCTTCATGCTGTAGTGTAACTGTTGTTATACGAAAATTCTACAACGGTATGTTGTTTTATCCTAACCTTTTCCAAAGTCAAGAACTATGCACGTAACTTTTCCTTAACGTTTGATTGTTCTCTCACTCTGACCTTCAGTCTACTGGATGGTAGGCTGTACTCATATCCAATCGTGTACCTATTGCTTTTGTGTAGAGACTTCCAAAAAAATGTGAAGTAAATTTTCCATCGCCGATAGAGATGATCGAAAACGGTTAACTCCATGCTTTGGGGATACTTCATTTCAAGTTTTGTCACGTTCAATTTTTCTAACGTGTCATCTTCTCTCATAGGCAAGAAATGAGCAGATTTAGTGAGGGACGATTAACGTTTTTACCTAAATCGTATCTTGCACTAGCGCTTAGTCCTCGGGCAGTTTGTCCAAAGTCCCATTGTTATGTTCTCCACATTTCCATTGTGGGATCTCTGGTTGATACCAACAAACCTAGATGGTTTCTTGTTATTCTATCTTAACCTTTTTGCACTTGTTTAAACACTTGCTGACATAAATGGCAATTTTATGCTTTCAGTGTGCAACCAAATATAACTTCTTCAAGTCCTGATACATTTATCGATCAGGGGTGGATGGTATACTTTGACTTATGCGACTCATGCATATCAAGGCCTTAAATCACCAAGGACACGGAATCAACTTTTGATTGTTTAAGCATAACGTTCCGTTCAGGCGAGGTTCTAACTTGTTAATCTTGCCACGCTAAATTCTTCGTTGATGAAAGTCTCTTCCTTTCTGGCTTCCGATCGAGCACTCAAAATCTGCTTAGGATGTTTTAACCCTATAGTCATAACCAAGGCTCGAACTCATAGCGGCTTGCTTCTTTCCTTTCGACTCAGGGCATTAGCCACCACGTTTCGCCTTCCCTGGGTGATATCGAATCTCACAGTCGTAGTCACTCAACAACTCTAACCAACGTCGTTGTCTCATATTCAGCTCCTTTTGATCGAGAATGTGTTGTAAACTCTTGTGATCAGTGAACACAATGCACTTTATACCGTACAGATAGTGTCTCCATATCTTCAAGGCAAACACTACTGCACCAAGCTCTAGGTCGTGTGTGGTATAGTTCGTCTCTCATTCCTAACGATGTTGAAGAAGACAATCATGACTTAAATGTTGCACACATGAATAACGATCCGTTCTTTGGCATTCCAATTCCAGAAAATGATTCTGAAGCATCTTCTTCTTCGGATGTTATTCCTACGGTTGTGTACGCTGTGTAACATTTCGTATTTTCAGGTCATTTACGACGTCATATATTTCACTAATTATTATTTTTCTCGTACGCGTTCGCTTTTAAATTTTAATAGTTAAGTTAAATCGCGTAAGTTAAAAAATTATCGTTTAGCGTAATCGGACACCAAACGAATTAAAGTTTTCGTCAAGCAAGCAATATATTATTTTTATGAAAGTAATAATTAACTTTTTATATTTTATTTTTATTGGTTGCGTAAGACGTTTACGTTTCGCAATTAAATACGTTTAAGCATACCCGGAAATCACTTATACACATTTTTAAAACCCTAGATATTTATTAGATATTTATCTAAAATATCTTTTAGATATTTCCTTAACCTTACCCTAGTTAGACTTAACTAGAGTTCCTTAACCCTAGTTAACCCCTATATATACCCTAACTAGACTACAAAATCATAACTTACATTTCTTTACAAATTTCATCACAAAATCTCTCCCCTCCTCCCTCTCTTGGCTACGGCAACACCCCAAACACAACCAAATCCATATCAAATTTTATATAACACATTTACATACATACCTACATCATATCTAAGATGTCCTAAGAAGATTTGAAGGCTTGGTTAATCCTTTACAAGTGTTAAGCAAGAAAATGCAAAGTTAGGGTTTAGGAAATCAAGATCTTGCAAGCTTGGATTTACAATTTAAACAAGGGTTTAGATTGTGTTGGGTATCATATTTCATCACTCCAAGGTTATCTAAAACCCTTTATGTCTTTACATTTATCAGGGCCGTCCCGTGGATTTTGGAGGCCCTGTGCCAAATGACAAAGTACAATTGACATAGCGCATTTACTCATTTCCTTTTTGCTGTCACTATGCTATAACTATTAAGTATGGCTCGTAAAATCGTTAAATATGATATATATATGTAATACATAAATGAAAATTATCTTTAGAAATTACAAGATGCATTATAACATGTGGAACTTTCTCATGATTTATCACACTGGAATGCCTATAAATTAGTTTTCAACAATATAAAATCATGAAATTACTTTCGATATGTGAGTCAGATCATTCGGTAATAAGTTTTTAAATAAAAGATGAAAATGTTAATTTTATAAACTTTTTGCACTTATTGAGAAATAAGAATAGCTAGTTTGGCCAAAAGTGTAAAATACTATAAACACTAAGGATACAAAATGTACATAACCTAAAGTTTGTCATCTTCTTCCTTGCATCTGACCATTGTCCCGTTTCTACCATTTTCTCAAATACATGGATTGATTAATAATGGATTTAATTCTGTAAGAATCAAAAATGTATAATATATCATATCACCTTAGCATCAATTTAAAGCCAAAACCAATTTACAATAGGCTCCATGGCTAAAAAATTTTGGTCCCCCCTAAAAAATGGAGACCCTGTGCGGTCGAGCACCCTGTACATGCTCGAATCCGGCCCTGACATTCATCATTTTATGCATATATATGTCTATGTAGTTAATCACCATCTAGGAACTTATTTACTTATAAAATTTAAAATTCTTGGATAATCTTTGGATTAATCATATACTAAGGACCCTAGGAGTATAAGACATAGGATATTAAGGGTTCTAATGGATTTGTAACAAAGTGGTAAAGCTAAAAAGTCCTAAAAACAAGTTTTAAACACATTTTGAGAAAAATATCTAAAGGGGCTGTTTGGAGTTCGAAATTTACATATATATTTTATGATTTTATAAAATACTACATGTCACAAGGATCGTGGGGTCATAAAGAACTCGAAAAACCGATTAATAACGAAGAAGATACGCTAGTTACGAGTTTACGATAGTTAATACTCTTATAAAACTATTTTTATAAAAGTTACTATTCATGGCAGAAACTTATACTTTGAAAACATCAATAATATGATAAAACTTTCAATTACAAGAACGTGCTCGAAAGAATCGCTAAAAACGGAGCTATAACGAATAAGATACGACATTTACGGGTTTTACGACTATTAAACTTATATAAATAAATATGTGAACTGATGTGAACAGTAAAAGTACTGTTCATCAGTGGACTCAAAACCTAAAAATGTCTTATTTTGATACATCGTCTTAGTACGAAGACGTGGGCGCAAGAAACATACAAATCGGACTTGAAACGTGCATTTTACGCCGTTTTTGTTAAAGGGTTATTTATAAACGTTTTTACTTTATAAATATAATTTCGCTAAAACGATTAGATGGTGATGTAGCTATATAGAAATATATATGTTATTAGTTATCAAAGTGCTATATTACTAGGGAATTTCATAATGAGGCCTCTTCGGATGGCGTATCGACGAGTTGTTGGATTTACGATTTAAAGTATCCTAGCTCCTCGTACGTCATGTATTTACTTAGGTTGCTTTCGGATATTTTCGTGATACGTTTTCTGCCATTTACCCGATTATTTCATCACTTCACTTCTAAGGTGAGTTCATAACCTCGCTTTTCAATCTTTTGAATATTTATAAACCCGCGAGGGGGATACATGCTTGTCTACAAACTCTTACACTTACTTGGTTACCTTATAACAATGTGATTGTTTTTAAAGGATATTGTGAGTTCATAGCCCCCATTTCTATCTACTTGTTTTACAAACTCTACGGGGTGGAATTACATAATTGTTTTACTACGGACACAAGTGTTTTCAAGTGTTTTCAAAGTGTATGCTATCCAGATTACTGCCTGATTATTAATGCCTAAGTACCTTCTCTGCCACTTAAGTCCCCTTTGTTTATCATGAACCGTCAGTTGCTAGTGTCGTGAGCGCGAGTGTTGTGGATAGATCTATCTGGATTGACAATCCCCACCTTTCCTTGGGTCACTAGTTTGATCAGGTGCATTTAACATTTGAGATATTACTTTCCAGGATGTTTGGCAGAACATCCTACTTTTATTGAGCTCAAGTCTATCTCTTTGTAATCTATATACACCTTTGTTTTAATTTTTTTTTTTTTTTGTGGTGGGGGGGGGGAGAAATATTAAGCAAACAATTAGCCTGTACCAAATAAGGTTTTTACCAATTCTAATATGATAATCAGAGCTTTAAACGCTCACCAAAAAAAAAATCAACCAAACATAAACCCTAAAAACAGCCGAACCAATTTTTTTAATTTTTCTACGCTTCCTGCGTTCAATAATCGCTACATTCGCTGCCATTGTATTTGCTTTCAATATTATTATATTTGCTATACTAGCCAAACATTTGTTGACTAACACTAGAACAAGAATTATTGTTCTGTATTTATTATTCTCGCTGCAATTTACTTTTGGTACCCCATAGAGTGTCAACAATATAAAAAGCTTTTTGGGTACCACTATTGTCCTTAAGCAGTAATACAATACTTTACCCAGGCTTCAATCCCCTCGTAAAAACTCTTCTGCCCAACATGGGCTAATGTTTTACTTTCAGTTTAGTATAGGCCCAGTAGAGTTAAAAACCATCCCAGCAATTTTTAAAACAGCCCAGCCACAGCAAGTCCCACTTTGTTTTCGTCCATTACCTGTTGCACAGCAATTATTCTTAGGCCACCGGCCCCAGTCACTTGTCCGCATACAGTCATCCCTTCGCTCCAGTAGGCACCACCGCAGACTACGCCTCAAGATTCTTCTTGGAACATGAATACCGGAGCATCTTCTCACTTGGTAGACAATACGGGTACACTCACTTCTTTTAGTAATTCAAGCATGTATCCATCTGTATTTGTTGCCAATGGTCACTCTATTCCTGTCACTCATACGGAGCATCGACTTCTTGCATAATCTTCTAAGCTCTTCACCTTAATCATATTCTTGTACACATCATATATATAGAATTTAATTTCAGTTCGTCAATTTTACTCGTGACAATGATGTCTTCTGATTGAAATTTTGATTTTTGCTATGCGTTTTTTCGGTAAAGGATTACATTAACATTTTTTTAAAAAAACAAAAAAAAATTTTAAAGACGGACGGCTTCTTCTTCGTTGTGATAGTACGAGAGATCTTTTTTTTACTTCAAACTCCGGATCACTCAGCAAAACTTCGTCTCAACTCTGTTGTTTTGCTTTCATTTAGTTCCATCTTACATGGCACATGTAGCTTGGGTCATCCCGAGAAGACGACTTTTGCTTCGGCGTTTAGAGTCAAGAAATTTGATTTCATACCGTTAAATCAAAGTTGTCTGTCTTTTGTCTATGAATATGTCAATTAGGTTAAAATGCTAGCTTCCGTTTATATCCGAGTCTTCTGTTGATTCAGTGTTTGAAATCATTCACTCAGATATTAAGGAAACAACCATTCCCGTGTTGGTTTGTAGTAGATCCAGATCAGGGTGAAGAACAATCAATAGTCCTAGCTAATTACCAAGATGGTTCCGGAAGATATCACTTGAAAGTCGTTGTAATCACTTTTCTAAGAAGATTTATTCGACCATTATGCAATGGGATTATCAGATATATTCCTTGGGATAATTCCAAGTGTTTATGCTTGGTGATTGAAACAGATCAGTAACCATGCATTTTATATTGTGTTTTTGTTTTCTGTGTAATTTTTTATGCAAATTGGGATTCCATTAGTTATAGGGATTTTACTCAATACTCTATTATATGAATTATTAAGACGATTAATGGTCTATTACTCGTCTTCAATTATCTCTATAATTTAGTAAAATTAGTGATTACATGACCAAATTAAATATAGGTCATGTAATGCAGTAAAATCTGCCACTTAAAATTGGCATAATTTGTCTACACTACATTTTTAATGTTTGTTAAACCTGCACAATTAAAATGTTTGTTAACCCACCCATTTAATTCTAACACTAAAAGAGTCAGAGAAAATCAGTGACTTAATGGGTGTACACTCCGTACCTCCAAACTCATTTCCAAGTATGATCTAATTCCCACAATTGTGCTGTTCAAAAAAAAAAAAAAAAAAAATTTCCCACAATTGCATTAAATTTCCAACAATCCTCCATAATTTAGTACAATTCCTTTGCATGAAAATTTGAACATTTTAAACATTACAAGTGAATTAATGAAATTCAATCAAGATTGTAAATTTCCAGCTTAGTAAATACACGTTCAATTTTTGAAAAATCAGGGTGTTATAAGAATTGAACCCTTCAACCATCTTGATACCCGAGATAAAAATACACACAAGATTTTCAAACACGTAAGAAACTCCTGACACTATTCATAGGCCATGTGTCTCTATTCCAATTTATAAATGTTGTAAGAGGCCATATGTATATGCTTACATTGAAGCGGCAAAACCTGCACCATTACATAAGTGGTTTTCTTTTTTATGCTTCCTTGTAAGCACTTTTTAAAAGAAATTAACCATGAGAAGTAAGACTTCATCCTCCTTTCAGCAAGTTCATGACATCATTTAGGATGATTGTAACACATGTGCTTTAGTCCACTGAGAATATTCATCTTTCCAAATTGAAACTCAACTACCAAGTTTCCTTAGTAGGGAGTTGGGTGTCCAAGCATTCAGCGACTTAGTTGGACTTAAATCTCATTCTTTCAGTAGGCTTTATAACTAAGTCTCTAGCCAGTCCCTTCGTCAAGTAATCAGCTAAGTTTTGTTGAGTCATCAAAACTCTACAGATATAACCCCATTCTTTGATCATCTTACGAAATCACTGTTATGACTGAAAACCTAAGGTGTCTTCGACTTCCAGTGATAACATTCTGGCTATAAGCCTTTGCCATTGTAGCAGCACATATCACAGCGGATAAAAATAGAGGTGTTATGTTTGGACCATTAATGAATATCAAGGAGTCAAGTTTTTTAAAACCATTCAGCTTCCTTACCAGCAGCTTCTAAAGCCACAAATTCAGTTTCTATTGTTGAACCAGTGATACAAGTTTGTTTCTTAGAAGCCCAAGAAATTGCACCACCACCTAGCAGGAATACCCATTTTTCTTGTAGACGAATTGTCTTCAGTGTTGCCTGATATAGGCTTGCATCTGTTGTAAACATTTCCACAATGTAGGATAAAGTAAATGTCAATCTATTGTCTATTGGTTTTCTTTAAAGTATTCAGTAACCCTGTTGAATTGCTTGCCCTACTGATAATGTCAAAGGATTATTAGTATACTGCTCAGTTTTCGCCACACAATGCTAATGGTAGGCCTTATACAAGTCTATGGACATACATCAAGCAGCCTAATCACCTTAAAATACTTATGTTGAGATACAACACTGGACCATTATTAGGCAATTCACCTTCGCTCACTTGTATACATTAGGTGTACTAACTGGGTGCATTCAAGTAATTGAATTTCTTTAGTACATTCTCAATATAATAAAACTAAGAAATTGTTATTCCATTGCTTTCATGTTTAATCCTCATACCCAGGATAACATCAGCCTCCCCCATGTTCTTCATAGAGAACCTTAATGACAAAAATTTATTTATCAGCTCAACCTGAACTTGGCCAGTGCCAAAGATCAACATGTCATCAACATATAGGCAAATGATGACTTCTTTACCAGATTCATCAAATTTGCTATATACACATTTGTCAGCTTGGTTAAGTAAATAACCATTAGACAAAACACTCACTTAATTTTTGATGCCATTGTTAGGGTGGTTTTGCTTCAGTCCATATAGAGACTTAATAAGTTTACACACCTTGTTTCATTGCCAGGCATGATGAAGCCCTAAGGTTGGTTCATATATACCTCCCCATCCAAGTCACCATTGAAGAAAGTTGTCTTCATATCCATCTGATGAATAATCAAATTGTGAATTGATGTCATAGCAATCAGTAGTCTTATTATACCGATACGTGCCACTAGAGCATAAGTATCAAAGTAGTTTATTCCTGACTTTTATTTAAAGCCCCGAATGACCAGCCTTGCTTTGAACTTTTCAATAGTTCCATATACTTTCAGTTTTCTTTTGAAAATCCATTTGTAACCAAGAGGTTTGAAACCTGGAGGTAGATTAGTTAATACCCAACTGTTGTTGCCCATGATGGAGTCCATCTCGTCATTAATTGCTTCTTTCTAGAAAGCAACATCCTAGGACTTCATTGCTTCATCAAATGTTTTGGGGTCATCCTCAACATTAAAGCAATAGGAGTGTTGGTCAGAGACTCTACTCCTTTGTTCTTTAATTAAGTATAATTAAAATTCAGGTCCAAAAGCCTTTGGAGTCCTATTCCTTTTTCTTTTTCTAAGCTCAGATTTAGGTTGCTGAACAACCTCTTTAGTGACCTCTTTAGGGACCAGTGAACCACTAATGTCTTCAGTTCCATTAGGAATCCTGAGACTTGGTCTAGGGACTGATGAGAATCTATTCTCATCAAAGATTGCATACATTGATTCAATTATAGAGTTAATTAGGAAAGATGTCATCATCTTTGATTTTCGAATCATTACAATTAAGCGATATACCAATCATTACAAAATAACAACACCAAGATCCTGGACAATCAAAAAGATCCATGAGGAGCCATATTGACCTACTTCCGAGGGAAGGAGAAGCAAGCAAAAATTAAAACATTCATTGATAAATAAACTAAAATTACAATAAATAGAACATTACATAATTATTTCGATAGGTCAAAAAATTCTAAAATGTGGTAAAAATATTCAAGAAACTTTTCCTGACGACTAACATATGGGTCTTTCCATCCGGATACAATGTCACTTTTATATGTCATCCAAAGTTGTGTGCACATGTTTCATTGCTCGAGTATGAACTATGTCGTTTTCATATTCAAATCTATCCCAAAAAGTCAGTTTGAATAACTAATTTGACTAGGATCTTGACTTTTTGCATCAATACACTTCTTCTTCCCCAATTTCTTCAAGCTTGGTCGTCCACAAAAGGAACCACGTCATGTTGATACCACACCCTCGTCTCCCACATTGTAATTAGACTATATACTAATTATATCGTGACGGAAGGCAACAAAATAGTGGCTAAGCCCGTCAGCGGGCTGCTTTTGGCCCATCCCATCCCCAAATCTATCCGGCCCACTACTTTGGCTATGTGTATATTTTAACGTTTTGATAATACTCATTCCAGAACCATCTTCAACCTCCACTACCCTCTCCAGAACCATTTTCAACCATCTTCATAATCGTTTCAGAATCAAAAACATATATGGAAGGCCTGAATCAATGGTAAGTATGCATCTATCTTTTTTTACGGTTTCGATTTAAATTTCATTGTAAGTTCTAAAGGTCTCAACTTTTTTGGGTTTTAGTTGGTTTGATTGATTTGGGTTTTAAATATGTTTGGGGTTTTGATATCTTCCGGTACCATATCTGCTTTTTTTTTCTTTTCCTATTGGGGTTTTGATACGATGTGCTCCCTGCGATTTTTTGGGGTTTTGAAAGCCATAATCTATTGCCCTAAGTGCGTATACTTTGTGGATTATTGTTTTGTTTTCGATGTTGGCTTCTTTAGTCATATGAATTTTACTTATGTTATCATGATGTTGGTTAGGAGCTACAAATGGGAGGTACATGGTGGTTTTAGATGGTTGCACAGCAACACTATTTTAATTTCACATATCAATTGTAAAATGGAGGTTATGGTGATTCACCCAGGTGTGACCATGTTCGTTTTCACGCACCACTTTTTGTGTTGGGTCCAGTAAGTGCAAAACTCATGTAACCTGTTTTATAACTTATTCTATGTATGTTGCGGCACCAGTGGTTACATGATCAACGTTGTGTTTTGCAGGCACAAATATTTCTTGCTTAAAGGCGAATTCACAGCCATAAAAAAAGAAGCGTCATTCGGGTACTTACGTCTATATCAAGATTGAAAACCAGTTTGTTAATAAGATTTACGAGATAATAATTACATATGTTTACTTTTATGTTTTTTTAACTAGATTTATGAGATAATAATTACGTATCAACCATGGAGTATCCTTTTTAACGGAATAGTTGATCGTTGCGGCAGCGAGTAATATAGATAGACGATTTATTGATCATGTCATTGTTCGTGAGTCTTTGGTTCTATAACAGTGAGTATCATAGTAAACTTCCTTTCTGTAATGGCTCTCATTATTTAGAATTTAGTTTAATTGACCTTACCTGATTTATTGCGTATTGTCGGATACTTCTATCAACGCTTTCCCGTCCAGTGAAGGAAAATTGTCTATTGTATATGAAAAAGAGGTGACAAGCAATTGCTCTGAAGGTGATGCAAGGTATGGTTTCTGCTACCAAGTTTTTGTCAGGTAAATCGCACATGAACTACCCATAAATAACTTTGTTGGCCCGGGTGGCTTATTTGAAGAGGCCATGAGGTTACTCAAAGATTGAAAAGTTCAAATTTATAGAGTGTCGAACTTTATAAGCTCATATGGCCATCAGATTAAGCTTATTAGATTTTCAATAAACACATAAGCCCTTAAATGGGGGTGCGTTTGTTTGAGTTTACCTTTTTAGCTTATGCAATCATAAGCTCATAATTTACGGCATATATGAAACATGTATATCAAACTACGCTACGTGTAGGCCTTCTAGGTCTTCATTCTTTCTATAATTTATGGTTTACAAAGTTACGTAGCTTTCTAAGTTGGTATTGTCATATTGTCAGGTTCACAAAGTCTGAAGTGAAAGCTATTCGGATTAACATGGCAATATTGACCACATTTGTAAGTGTACGCGTCACATCTACCGTACTTCTATAATTTGCAAAATTATTTTGAGTGGAAATCGGTTATTATATTTGTAAACAGTTTGAGTTCGGATAAAATAGAATAAGCATACGTCACTTGGAGTGACTCACCAATGGTTACATGATCAATGTTGTGTTTTGCAGGCACAAATATTTCTTGCTTAAAGGCGAATTCACAGCCATAAAAAAAGCAGAAGCGTCATTCGGGTACTTTCTTCTATATCAGATTGAAAACCAGTTTGTTAATTAGATGTATGAGACAAGGTTATAAATAGCGTGAAGCGTGACGTAGCGGCATAGCCAAGCCTCAAGCATTAGTGTGAGGCGTTGCGTCATAGCGTTTTTAAGGCGTGACTCAAAGCGGCAAAAAATATTTATTGAGTGGTCAATAGTAGTAAGCTACTAGGCTTAAAATTGAGTTATAGAGTTACTAAGCCCGAATCTCATGCAACCCAAATCATAAATACTTGTAAATAAGCTCAAGTCCAATAAATATCTTTAAAAAATTCAAAAAATAAAAATAAATCTCTTAAAAGCTTCAAAAAAAGGCGCCACGCCTTGCGCTATAGCGCGCTATATCACGCCTTATCACGCTTTATTGCACGCCACGCCTAAAGACGACGCCTTGGCCTGTTTCGTAACGTAGAGGCTACGCCTCGCGCTATGGCGCCGCTATAGCGGCGCTATTTAGAACCCTGGTATGAGATAATAATTACATATCTTTACTTTTATATTTTTTTAACTAGATTTATGAGCTAATAATAGAGTATCTTTTTAACAAAATAGTTGATCGCTGCCAAACCTGTAGCACAGATAAAAGTTGCAGACTTCATTTGTGACTTTTCATTTTCTGCATCTTTCAACTAGAGAGAGATCTCACAGAATTAAGTGATCCTTCTTTCACAAATTTTTGATGAATATTGACTTACAACGTTTCCTTCTTCTCCTGTGATAGGCTGGCAATAATGTGGTTATCCTTTTAGAGGGCTCAATATCACTTCTTTAAAATGTGGTCAGTCCTCTTTCTCATTGTATTAATATTCAACTATGCTTCTTGAGTACTTGGATTATCTTGCTAATCATTACCTTGACTATATCTTCCAAAAACAAGAAAATAAAAAAAGGATGTCCAGTAGTTTTTCTAAAGTTCAGATATTTTATGAAACTTAAGTATCGTGAAAGTTAGAAAGTAGTATTATTGACTCTTCCATGCTATTTGGGGATGCCCTTTGGCCACTCAAACACCACCACCATCTGTTCGTAACGTCCCAAACACCCCCTACTGATAACGCGAGCGGAGACCGAATAGGCCAATAAAGACTGATTTACATCACAATAGCGAATGGAGACCTATGGCAATATTATAGTACTAAGTTCCTTTGATCAAGTAAAGACCCTAAACACAAAGGTTCAGGATCTACTTGGGCTGGACGATATATTGACATACTTTATAGCATTTATATTATATCACATTACTTGGCTTCAAGAAGGGTGGTCTAAAAGCTCCAACATTGTTGCCAAAATGGTAAAAATGAAATAAAGAACACTATGCTAGAATTTATAATGCAAACCTTGGACATGAAAAGTCATCATGTATAACAAGGGATAAATTGGTAAAAGAAGAATGATTTGGATATTATTTTAGGGATGGGATGGTGTGGGTATGAGAGACACCATCATAATCAGTTTAATCATGAAATGTATATAAAGGAAGAGTGCCTTAATTTCATGATATATTTGCCTATTGCCACCCTTACCTATGTAGTGTTCTTCTATTTGTTCGTATCTTGATGTAAGTTTGTGATATTTGTAGGTGAAAGCTCTTCGATTTCGCAAAACTTTCTGGTCCAGATTAAGAACAAGGGCTGCTTGTTGTATCTATATATTGTTTCGGTGTGTTTAATGAAAACAGAAGTCATGATATAATTGTGGAATGTAAAAATATCTTTCAAGACAAATGACAATCAAGTATGTGACAAATAAATGAGCACATGGTGTTTGCAGCTTCAACAATTTGTGTAGTTCTTTCAACCAAAAAGTTCAGTCGAAGCCAGTGACGAAGCCAGGATTGTATACTCGGGTGGGCCAAATATCAACATTGCAATTAACCGATTGAATGTCGTTGCTAAAAAGTGATTTAATTCTAATTGCATGTATGTCTTCTGTTATCTTGCATGATAAAACTAGAAATGTAACGAAATATATGCTTAAATTAATTTGTAGCATCTAAATGATAATGACTTTACGCACAAATGTTTTGAGTATATATGCAAATATGTAAGTTTTAGCAAGGATATATGCAAATTACCCCTAGATTTATATGTGCCTCACATTCTCATCACACATTATATGATTCTCAGTTTTGGGATTTAGATGGGCCTTCAAATTATGTTTAGATGGATCATTTTTAAATTAATAATATAGAATTTCTAAACAATACATTTACCGGGGGACCCGACCCACCCAAAAACCGGGTCTCATTAAATGTTTTTGACCCGGCAATTACATGTATATATAAAGAACTCTTTAAATGTTGGGATGGGCCTGGGCCAACCCAAGTGCACACGTACCTCCATCCCTTGTCGAAGCAAAATATATTCTATAACGTCGAGCATCTTTAGGATTTATGTATTAAGTGTTCTTATAGTAGTTTATTAGGATTTAGGATTTATGTCTTAAGTGTTATGTTAAAACCAGTGTATACAAAATGTTTTTTAAAACGTCATATAATATGGTGTCCCAAAGAAAGGTCCTAAAACTCTAAAAGCCTCAATTATTTGTAGTGATACAAAAAAATAACAAAAAAAAAGTTTATCGAATATATATGAAAGCGCAAATTTATTGAAAGATAATTAAAAGTTCGTCACAATAGTGTAATTTTAAAAAAAATGAGTGAAAATATTAAGATTAATTAATCCTCACTTTTCTTTTCTTTTCTTTATAAAATGTGTTGTTAAAATTTACTACCCATAGTCCCATACTCCCATACTCGTTTTTTCAAACTTATAACATAAGTACTTTTTGCTACCCATAGTCCCATACTCCCATACTCGTTTTTTCAAACTTATAACATAAGTACTTTTTGCTAAAAAAAAAGTGAAATACTAGTATATTGGAAGAAAAATGAAAGTCAACACGTGGGTAATAACCCTGGCCCACATCTCCATCGTTTTCATTAGCGTTTTTTTACGTAAGTAACCATATTTGAAATGGCTTTTCTAGCAGAAACCATGTCAGTCTGACATTACCAAAGTAACCATGTTGATCGCGCATGGTTTGTTGTGATGCGAGTGATCAACACGTGTCGAGCACACGTTGAACTTAGGCATTTTACAAAAAAAAAAGAAAAAAAAAGATGACACGTAGGTTGATCACGCACGATTTGTAGTGATGAATAATTTGTTTTTATTTTTTTATGTACAACCCATAACAAGCCGTTGAATTATCAGTCTAGAACTTATCACAACCTCAAACAACAAAAAACTTATCCAAACACCATTTCGTAATCCCGTTCTCTTCATCCTTAGTATTTCATATCACAGATTTTCCACTAACATGTGATTCTAATGTTTATCAACAATGAGTTCATGCACTAATTTCATTAAATTAACTGAAACAGATTCCTAGAGAAATAAATATCAAAGAAATCATCAATAAATCCATACTACCTTGAATCCTCTCTTCAGCATTCCCCGTGCTTTGCCCATGCCTCACCAACACCACTCTTTTCGAAACCTTCAACAAAGGAACCGACACCGTTCCACCAACTTGTAAACTCAATTTCAGATAATCTTCTACCTCAAATGACGAAGTGTTAAATTCTGTTAGGCTTGCTGAGGATGATCAAACTGTCAATGGTTTGATTTTGATTGGTTTTGAAAAAATAAAAACAAATTATTCATCACTACAAATTATGCGTGATCAACCTACGTGTCACTTTTTTTTTCTTTTTTTTCGTAAAATGCCTAAGTTCAATGTGGGCTCGACACGTGTTGATCACTCTCATCACAACAAACCATGCGCGATCAACATGGTTACTTTGGTGATGTCAGACTCACATGGTCTCTGGTGAGTCTCTGCTAGAAAACCATTTCAAATATGGTTACTTACGTAAAAAACGCTTCCCATTAAATTCAATCAAAATTGCATCTTCCAACTTACTTTAACTACTTTCTAAGGAGAACTGCTAGAACCACAAAGAGTTTACAAAAAGATTTCCATAAAATGACGTGGCATGCAATATTTGGATTGAAGTTCTTTATCTCTCATATTTTTGATTGGCCAATGATGTACAATTCATCATGCCACATCATTTTGTGAAAAAAAAATTTGTAACTCTTTGTGGTTCTAGCATTTTTCCTTTCTAAGTGCTGTTTGAATTAAAAAAAATAAAAATAAAAATTAATTAGTATAATTACGGTAGATTTAGTAGCACCCTTTCAAAATATTTTCAAATTTCAAAAATTACTGAACTTTCAAAATCTATGACACTGCAAACTAAAAGTGTTGATATTTTCAAACTTTTCAGAAGTTACCAAGTACTATTTCGATAGATAAAAAAATTACAATTTATCAAATTTTGCACGTCTAACAAAAATTGTCTAATTTTGTCAACATAAATCACACATTTTACCAAATTTTTACTAAATAAAAGTTCACACCAAATTTGGCTCAGATTTTATCGGTCGCAAACAAATGGTTGCATTTAGTAATACCATCCATTTATTGCCCCACCGCTTCACCGGATCATTATAGCCTTTTGTCACTGTTGGCTAAATACAAACCCGTGACATATTCCGACCAAACAAAAAACCTAATTTGATAAAGTATCATATTCTCAAACACAACCATCCAAACACTTTATCAAAGTGTCAATTACAAAACACAATTATCCCTAAAAATCATAAGCCAAACACAAAACCCCAGCAGGTTTTACCATCAATGCAACCACTATCACCAGTTGTGGTGGCGGCGACTTATTCAGTGACAAGAACAACACAAAGCGGACCAAAATCACACATCGCTTTTTCCCAACAAAAACCACAATCCACAAACCAAAACCATACATCGCTTTTCCTCAACATAAACCACAAACACAAACTATAAATATAGTTTAGAAGCCAAGAAACACAAACTAAAAAGCACCAGGTTTTACCACCGAAACCACAATAAACAAACAACAACAATCAAGAACCGAACAACCATCATATAAGTCACCAACAAATCCACTGTACGAAATAATAACGAATCGAAATGGCTATAAACCAAAACCAACAAAACCTTATTTTTCATAAGAGCCAACTAAAAAACAAACCAACCTTATGGTTCCCGCTAAAAATACAAAAATACCTTTAGATCTGGATCAAACTACCATCAACGAAACCACAAAAAACCACACCAAAAAAATGACCAAAACCATGGTTCTGACCTCGAAACCATGGTACTAACCTCAAACTAGCTGTGTGGTTTTTAGAGATTTTCAATTTTAGAGAGAGAAGGATGGTGTAATCAGTTGGTTGGGTTCGTAGAGTGTGAGACAGAGAGACAATTGAGAAATAATGAAAAAGTGTGATGTGTTTGTGGTTTTTATATTATATGGGAGATCTTTAATTTAGATCCGTGGATCTTACCGACTAAACCACAAAACCTCATCCAAGTAAACCAACACGATCCTCAAGCACTCGATACCAGGCCGCAACGCTAAAACCACACACAAACCAACTACTCTAGAACATACCTGGCCCAACACCCACCTGAAACCATGTAAATGTGTTGTAGCGACGGCAACATGTGTATCGGAAGTGGCGTGCGACGAAATAGATTGCTGCGTGTTGTATTAGGTTTAAAAGAAAGCCACCTATGACGTCGTATTTAGTAGAAGACATAGCGTCGGCCTCTGTGACCTTCCTCTATCAATGGCCTATTCTCACTAAGCCCATGAAGATGTTCTTGGGAGTGAGGCGATCGGTTTAGATATATAGAGAAAATGAAACAGTGAGAGCAAATTTCCAGCCCCCTTACTACTTCTACCAAACCCCAAACCCCTTGCCTAAAACTAAGAATTTCAAGTATTCACCTTTTCAATAAATGAGATTAAATCGCTCCTTATCCGGAGTCAAATAGATACTACTGCTTAACCAAAATAACACATAAACAAGGGTAAAGTCCAATAATTAGAAAACATATAGATTCCAAAATATACACATCTAGTAAACACACTATTAAATTACCATTATCATCAATGAAACAAGCAACTATTTGACGAATTTAGTATATATGACCCGCTGATTTTCCATGTAGATAAATATTTTTTTTTAAATTCCACCTATATTTATTTTAAATATAGTTTATTACTAAAATGCCCCCATCTTCATTCTCCAATAAATTTCACCCCTCTTTCCCAATCTCACATCTCCACCATAAAAATACAATTCAAAAATTAATTCTAATGTCTTCTTTTTGCGTTCCAAACACAACTTCATGATTTCCCGTATGTAGTACACCACAAAATTCTTTCATCCTCTATATAGCATTCTCCCGAAACCCATCAACACCCGAAACCCATACCCACTAATGTTTGTCTTTTTTTAATCTCAACTTGTTTTTCTTCTCGGGCTGAAACACTATAGTGATGCTTTGCTTGGTAAGATTTTGATTAAAGATCCATGATTGTATATTCCAGAGTGTCCACTTATCTAACATTTTGGGTATTTTAACATATACGATTTTAATGGTTGTTAAGTGGTGGATCCATCATCATTGATGTAATTATAGGTCTGAATTGGATGTTCTTAGTTCAGCGACTTAGGAAACCGAATGAGTGTAAATATTAGTACATCGACGGCTAACGGGAACTATTAGCCTGTCATCCGAAGATCGAATACAGTTTTTTCGTTACACGATGAGAAGGGTCAACAAGATGTTTGGCTTGGTGGATTTTACATAAATTTATCCAACTAAGCAAAATATACACAGTTGGAAAATCCAAATCATCCTAAAAAAAATAAGAAAATTAAATAATTGCTGACGTGTCGCTCATTTTCAAAGGTCAACTGGTTGTAACCAGCCAAACATATTTACTATAAAGTTACAAATTTGAAAGTTTGGATGGCTAGATTGGTATCAAACGCAAAAGGAATAAACACGTTTTGATTCAATGCATGTTTTCTAGGGGTGTTCAAAAAAACCGTGAAACCGACGAACCGAGCCGAACCGCTCAATCCGAAACCGAAAAAACCCGCTTATAATGGTTCGGTTTCGGTTTTTACTTTTAGATATCCGCGGTTAACCGACCCGAACCGTGCATATTATACTTGATTATTTTCTAACTAATATTCAAATAATTGTACAAGTATTAACCGATTATTGCAATACTTTTATTGTATAACGACTTTTTCGCTCGTAAAGTAAACATTTGTAAAAATCTATGTGTGAAAATTGATTAATGTGATCGTAATCTATAACGT